>RJJA01000035.1:54988-175995 GCA_003724045.1 Lepidurus arcticus
TCCACCAATAGGATTCGTCCTTTTTTGGTAGGCCCCACCCCTTTCAGCGGATTTTTTGAAAAATCACGCAAAAATGTTACAAATTTTCACTTTTCTTTTCAAAATACAAGAGCAATGGCTAAAGACAACGTTAATTAATTTTGTTTCGTGTCTTAGCCGTGAAACCAAATCGTTATCATCCATGTAAATCTTCAAGGATTGTCTTATATTTAAAATCATTCTTACTTATTTTTCACTGTGAAGCAATCGAAGGTCAAGCCGAAATAGTGGTACGAATCCGACCATTTTCGGTTTCAAATTAGTCGAATTTGCACAAATGAGCTTCAAGAACGTGCCCAAAAATGCAAAAAGTGGCTTTGTGATAGGATACCACTACCATAACTAGAAGCATGCCGTCATTGTCCGTGTGCGATTTGTATACAATCGTGTCATTCGTGTCTTAAAAACATAAGATATAACGGATCAGTTGGTGCAACAGGACATTCATTAATACGGCGTTCTCGAAAAAGACTGCATAGTTCGATAACCAATACCCTGGGGCATTCGCACCTATCCTGTGGTCAGCTTGACAAGAAATAGTATCGAATTCCGCCTTTGGCTTTTGGGTATAAGGGAAAATCCAGTTTTACAGCTTGATTCAGGTTAAAAAGGCGTAGCACAAATAAAAGAGATTTCTAAAGAAAGTATTTTTTTAGAAACGCGCTGTCATTACATCCTTGGAATTATCACAACACAACCCAAATACCGCACTTAAGATTAAAAACTCCAAAAGGCTTGTGACAGAAAACAGAAATCCAATCGCTGATCTAGCTCCGTCATCATCGAATTATACTTTTCTTTACTGGTTGTGCGTCTTCTTATTTGCCTATTAGTCCAAAATCAAGTCTATAATTAAGGAAATTATAAATTTGCTTGTACCTGTTGTCCTTTCTTCACATCCCCTTGCAAACCCGAAATCTTGGAACGCTCCTGCTGCAATTGGGTATTCAACTTCTCGACTTCCGCTGTTAATTCGTCCTTAACTTTCTGCAACCTTTCAACCTGGATAAGCACTTCCGCTTTATCTCGCACTGAATCCACCAACATAATGAACAGGTGTAAGAATATAAAAAAATAAATAGTAAGCGTTACTCTCTCCTTGGGCCAAAATTCCACAAAGCCTTTTGTTGCGAGTCTTTACATTGAGCAAATCCTCCTTTAACTTCTCAACTTCCAGTTTCAAAGCGGCGTTCTCCTCATCCTTAGCTCTCAAATCTTCATTTATTTGCGCAATACGGGCAGCATCTGCGATCTGGGGCTAAAATTCAAAGTTTAGAAGCCATACAGGAAAACTGACAAACGTACTTCATTCGCTTTCTGGTGCTCCAAGAATTGCTCCCGTTTCAAAACAGATTTGGCTTGTTCTTTGACTTTTTCGAAAAACTTATCATCTTTGAGTTCTCCATTCTGTTGAGGCAGTTTTTGACGTGTGGCTTTGGCTTGAGACTCCTGGCTTGAAACCTACAAGACAAACAAATTAATTAGGACACACGTTATAAATACATTTATGGATTTACTGGATTAGGCAAAGAATTTTTGAAGTCATCCAAAGACATAGCAGCAGATTTTTTAGCTTTGTTCCCTTTCCCTTTCTTGGCTAATTCCGCTTCTTCGCGAAACGTGTCATACAATTCCTTCTTCTCTTCATAATCTACCTTGGATTCCAGCAAGGCTAACTCCAACTCACGTTCATACGTCTCATTTACAACCTTACAAGTTACAGAAATGTAAACGTGAATGTAACGAAAAAGTGTGTGTAATTTAATCGAAAAGACAAAAATATACAATAATTACCTCAGTATCTCGCTGCTTCCATGACTCAAACTCAACGCCCTGTTCAGGCTTTTTCTTCTGACTTGTAGTGGCACTTGAACTTGAGTACTGCTTAGGCACAGTGGGTAATTTTTTACCCTCTCCAAAAGCAAAAGCGAGAGAGGCTAACTGTAAAAGAAAAAAGAAAACCGTGCAATAATTAAACTTAAGCATCACAGATTCAAATTTTTCAGCAAAAAATTTACTATTATAAAGACGTTATTATAAGAGAGCTACTATAATAAGAGATGTTGTATTATATTTATTTTAAACAAACAAACTTGGAAGCTCAAGTCCTGTACGTACACATACTCAGTCCTCTGTGTATTGTAGGGTCCTTGTATACATTACATACCTCATTCTTCTTTTTTTTCTTTTTAGCAGCTGCTTCTTTTTCTTTATTGGTAATAGGAGGTTTCTTGGCATTCGTAACAGCTGCTTTTTTGGTATTTTGGGGCTTCTTAACGTCACCATCGTCATCAATACTGAGTACAGCAAACCTGGAAAGAGTTGCAGACGCCATTTTTAATGTTTTGGCTGTGAAGCATTGTAATGCCGTTAGATGGCGAAAGCGGTGGTCTCCTAACGAATGATTTTGATACACCCTAGCGATTTTTTTTTCTTATTTTCTTATGCCGCGAACTTTCAGTTCTTTCATAATTACTTTCGGTCTTTATTATGCTTTTCTTTAAGTACTTTTATACAAGGATGTCGTATTCAACTAGAAGTCTTGATTTCATTCTAATGAACTTTAGAAATACAATAAGTTGTTGTATTTTCCCGACTTTTATTTTACTTCTACGCAGATTTACACGCCTCATTTCTTGGTAAAGGTGTTGAAGTAAAGCCACTCCCATCGATGGGCAAATTTTTGCTTATTGATTTACATGTTTTTTGTAGTCTACTACTCGTTCTTAGGTGTGTCACTTCTAAATGGGCTTCTGTTCGACCAATTTAAACCAATAACCGCATTCGCAGCGTTTAGGGACTCCTCGATTCAACCACATCCAGTTGATGGAAGTGGCATCTTCTTCACAGACGCATCCAATTACCCTGGACTCGAAAGCGGAGGGAACCACGTTAGGAGTATCCTTGGTACCAGCAACTCGCTTGTATACTCGCATGTCGAAAGGATCCTTTATAGAAATACGAATTTACAAGTTACAGTTCAAACAAACAAAACCTTTTTAGCAAACTCGCTATAATAGTAACACTAACTTCATTGCCAGCCAGTTTGGCCAAGAGTTCCCGTTTTTCCAAGCCAGTCGCATGCTCCAATGGGTCCCCCATCACTATAATAAAATACACAGATTATCTACAATGTCTATATGGACGTATTTAGACATACTTTTGTCGGCTGCTCTCCATTGGGAGGTAGCAATTCCCCGGGAAGCTACACGGAAAACAGAACGACTGACCAAGTTCGCCATTTTTGTCACGGAAAGTGATTGCGTTGCCAAGTATCCGTTTCAGTAAGGAAAGTTTTGACCAATTTTATAAGAATAGTTTATAAACTACAAAAATCTATTATTATTGTTTAATATAATTTATATCTCAATACACGGTCTTGAAAAATTAATAACTTTAGCCGTGTTAATAAGTGGCACCGTTGCTTATTGATTAGTGTCGCCCATAAGTTTTCGCTATAAAAGCAGGGAAATATAAACAAGGAGTGAAAGAAAAGAACGATTAAGTAGCTGGTAAATACGTTTAATAATTAGATGAACATAAATTGCCTCACTTTTATATAGTTTTACGTACATATTAGTATGTATTGCAAGTTTTTTTTAACGTTTAAAAAATGGTTATCGTTGTTTCCTATAGAATTAGAAAAGAAGCCTTTTACTACCAGGATACTAGACTACCTGTAAACCAGATACATTTTATTACCGTAACATGGGGGACCGTTACAACATCCATAGCCAGCTCGAGCATTTGCAGTCCAAATATATCGGTACAGGTCATGCAGACACTGGCCGATATGAATGGCTTACCAATCAACACCGTGACTCCTACGCATCTTACATGGGCCACTTTGATCTCTTAAACCTATGCGCCGTTGTTGAAAATGAAAGCAAAGCCAGGGTCAAGTTTAATTTTATGGAGAAAATGCTTCAGCCCTGTGGAGCTCCCCCTCCCAAACCAGAAGATTAAGCTTTGTAGTATAGCCTGGAATTTGAATACATAATGGTTTCATATCTCGATAGTCCTTCATTTCCCTTGATAATAAGCGCTTGACTCGTTTGTTTACTTATTAGTTTTAAATTATTAGAAGCATTCGATTTATTTTTGTAGTCTTTCCAAGGTCATGGCCAAAAAGACAAATTGCCAATTCCCTGAATCCTAAGTGCATCTTTGCCTTCGTTTATTTCAGTCCAGAAAGAACTAAGAAGGAAAAAAAAGAAAGTGGAACGCATGGTTGAAAGCTTTGGGCTGGGAACGACGAATCCACACCGAAACACAACATGAAAGAGACCACTTCGTGACCAGCTTGTGTCTTTCAAGCACAAAAGAAAAAGCTGTCTCTGCTGTTTTAAGTCCTCTATAGTTCCTCGCAATACAACTTTCGGTGAGTGACGTTAGGTTTCCTCCCCGACACGGGTTTACCTAACCTAAAATTGGATTACATGTGATCAATAAACTTTCCGTAGGTCTGGAAAATCGGGACGAAATGGACGAAATTAAAGCCAAGGAAAGTAACGCATTCGGATGGTTTCTTAATAGTGACCCGAGGTCACCTGCAAGTGATCCGGTACCTACTATTCGTCTACCCCGCGTTCGCAATCGCAGCCAAAGTCAGAGTGTTCAAAAATGGCCGAGTGAATGCTGTTTACCCGCTGCCGACGTCATGGAGAACCGTCGCTGGACTTCTACTGAAGACCTAGACGTTACAGTGATTCCCGTGACATTTCGGAAGCCTGTGTTCCCTCTACATGTGATACCATGCCAGCAATCTTCGGATAGTTGCCTTGGTTCAGACTGGTCTGAGGAATCTCGTACGTATCAGTCCACGCCTTCTCTTTTAGAAGAAGATCAGGTGGTATCTGATATCAAGCACGCTTTAAGTCGCTTATCATCTGTAACGGAGCATTACAAGTACATGAGGGAAGAATTGGGCACGATACGTACGAGTTTTGAAGGATTACATGACGAAATGGAACGTTTCCGCGAAAGAATGCAAAGAACGCGTTATCGCCCCATTGCTCGCAAACCTGCTACATTCTCCAGAAATGCTGCCGAGATTACGCAAGAAGAGCTTGCAGATGTTACCTATCGGATTCTCAAACAAGTCTGCATCGAGCAATTAAATTTAGATGATCGAGAGCATAACTTCCTTGTCTGAAAACTTTTCATGACAACTTAAGCTATCAAATTTCATTTTTTCTTCGATTGTTTGTCAAAAGGAAACGTAAAAAACTTGCCTTTGCCGTCATGTACATAATGAAAATTAATTTGGGAAAAGCCCAAATTGCCTCGCGTATGCAATTTCCCTTGTTTCTAAAGATTCCGACATCCGTATAGTTATGAACACGTTTACCCGACTTATAACAACCACAACCATTCAGTTTATTGTACGCGTGTTTACGACCGCTATCCAGCATTTTCAAGGGAACAGGAAAACGCCACATCCGAAGGTAGTTAAAATTCTCTCCCACTACTTTTGTCCTCCCTAATGCCCTGCAAGCGAATTTTTAGCAATACAAGCGAATTTATGAGACACACCTGGTTTCATGGGCCGTGAATGGTATATTCAGAAGCGTTCAAATCTCAAGCTCTTTTAATGGATTTGACTGATTCATTTCAAGCCTTTTTCTGTTTTATTTCCATACAAACGTACGCATAAATAGCATAATTACACATATTTACATATACAATCTGCTACATTTTAAAAACATAAATAATATGCAAAATAGTTAATTGTAATTGTAGCTAAATTACGTGTTCAATAACAGTTTAACTGGGAATTTTTACCCTCAAATGTCTAAATAAATTGGACGTATAGCTCTGTTTCGATGAAGATCATTGCAAGTAACTTTGAAGTTGACGCCAGCCCTTTACTATAAGGAGAAATAGTTGTATATTATGCAAGAGGCCCCTCTCATCATATGCTTTTTGTCAAATGTTGACTGTTTATATAAAGAAAACTCAGTTTATATAGTGCTTTTTATACCTTATATATAAGCATACAAAGAAAAGTTAAAAAAGTTGCTAAGTTGTTGACTGTTTATATTGTACAAAGAAAACTCAGTTTATGTAGTGTATATAAGCATACAAAGCAAAATTAGAAGTACTGCGCTAACGATTAGAAGAGTGTGTAATTTTCCCCTGTCGAAACACTCCAAAAAAGAGCTTTTAAATCCGCCTTGAAAAATCCGCTTTCAAATTGCTTTCAACTTTTGCATTTGAAAAGAAATACAAAATCTGTGAAACTCTTACAACAAATGTCAATTGAAAGCCATGTAACTGTACAATGAAAGTCTATTGATAACCATGGAGAAAAACCATGGACAGCCATCGAGAAAACCCATGGATAACCATTGGAGAAAACCATGGAAGCGAATTTTTAGCAATATACAAGCGAATTTATGAGACACACCTGGTTTCATGGGCCGTGAATGGGATTCAGAATCGTCACTTACGCTCTAAGGGTATGGAATGCGAATTCCCAAAATAAAACATTCTCTGTGGATCACGTTGCTTGTAGTATGGTAAAGGCATTACGGGTTATGTGAGCAGAGTGCGTTGGGATGTTTATTTTTGCATCCGTTTTAGTGGGAAAGACGCCAACAAACCAACTTCCCCGTCGTTGGCCACCGTATACAATCTTTGAGCTCGCTTTCGGTTCAGTCTTCAGCCGATCGTTACTTTGAACGTTTTCAACCTAGTTTGCAAAATCAGAGCATCTGGGAAAGGAGTGTTGCTTATAGCCCACTGCTGGTTTTTAATTAACTTTAGGACTGTGCGTGTTTGGAGGTGTAAACAATATACAACTGTAGCTATAACTGTGGTGTGAGCTTGGCATAGCAAGTTCTATTCGCTATTGTGTAACTAAATTATCAAAACAAATGGCCAGACTGCGTCCCGCTTGTTCAGATCCTTCAGTGTCAACTCTTTATAATAAAGACAAGAGTGAGTTCTGTTCCATTTTTCTCAGTTATCCAAACAGCATTGTCCAAATATAATCTTACGCACGCAACTATTTCTAACCATATATTGTCCCAAATTCAAACAGGTTGCGCTGTTTCCGATGCTACTGCAGCACTTCAAGTCGCTAATTGGCACCACGTGACCAACGACTTGGCGTACCGAACGCTTAGTTTGTTTTTACCTGGAATATCTTCTTCTCCGCTTTCGCTACTGTACGTATAATTATATTACAACCTATCTACAATGAGCGCATGTATAAAAGGGAAATTATCTAGAAAAACGAGCGACCAAGCTAACTCTATTCCTTTTCGCATAAAAAACACAGATGGTCCAAAAACCTCATATTCGCTTCACACCTGCGTGTCGAGGCCTGTTTTTTTCGCATCACGTACGACCCTCATTCACAATTTCTCTGCTTTGACGTCACTTTAGTACCATCTTAAATTAAATCCTTTATGTGAAACCAAATTAAATTATCCGTTGCAATCCAGGAAAAAAAGACAGACCCGCACATGAAAAACGTGAATAGTAGAGTAAAAGTTTACAACTATCATTATGTAATACTAGCAAGTGTTCCCCGCCTGTCGCGATGGCATATAGTTTCCCCGTATTCAGTAGGGACGACGCAAGCAACATGCGAAGACACGTCTAAGGTGGGGAAATTGTTACAAAATTTATCAAGTGTGGAAGCGCCCGCGACGGCAACGAAGGCATAATTCCCTTATAAGAGAGAGCGAGAAGGTGCATTATTGATCGAGGCGTCCAAGAGAAGGCGGCTTGGCAGATAAAACGTCGGGTAAAAAGGGGGGAGAGAAACAGATAATCGGCTCAGGTCGCAGTGCAGCAACGTCGCGCGCATTACCCAACTCCTCCGTTTCTAACCTGAGTTGTTTCACAAGTTCCCCGCAGTCAGGAAACTGAGTTCGGGGTCGAGGGAATTTCCTCGTGGTTCCAAAGACTAAAGCAAACCACTGAAAAACCGGTAGGAATAGGAAAACCAACCACAAGGAAAAGAACTCACGTCCTAGATACCGGCCTAAAATTACCCTTCGAACTACCCCCAAGATAGGTGCCAACGAGCCGTGCTTTGTATATATAGTCGTAGTGTATTTTGGGGTTAGACTAACTGAAAGGCAAATTCTATCCTAAAGAATCCTTCGTGTCGAGTTTTTCTTGCAAAGTGCGGACAGAAAATCCTTTCCGTAAACTTTTTGGTGCGTTAATCTCTGGGCATGAATCGTATTGCACAGAGCGACAGTGTACAACTAATCTGAGTACTACATCAGATCTATAACGGGGAAATACTGCGATTTATATGCGCCAATTGACGTGTTGCACTTCACCTATCATCCCAGTCAAGTAAGTCTTATTCGTAACTTATTCATTTCCAACCTATGTTTCTGCTATTCATATCTTGCATCCATCTCAGATCTGAATTTTGAGCGAAGTTCGATCGCATTTTGACGTTACTTGACTGGGGCATTACTCTACTGCAATCGACTTCCGTCCTAAACGGGGAAAAACAAAGAAAAATCAGTAATCGAATTAGGAGCCTTGGGTTGGCATCCTATTTTGTTTTGTTATCATATCTTACATCCATCCCAGATCTGATTTTTTAATGAAGTTTGACCGCATTGTGTACTTACTCGACTGGGGCATTACTGTACCGCAATTGACTTCCATGCTAAGGGGGGAAAATAAAGATAGAAGCTCGCTAATTGAATTAGGAACCTTGGGTTGGCATTCTATATTTTTTGCGTAAGGGTTTCTGTTTTCCTCATGGACGTAGTCAAGAACAGAAGGAAAACGCTCGCCATCAATTAAGACTGAGCCCATTCTCTTGCCTAGCTCTACGAGCGAGGCTTTCAAACCGCCGACGTTTGCAATATGAAACACTTGGCGTGTTTTTGTACAGGCTAATAATAGATCCTCTGTTGATCCATAATCCGCATCCACGTCTAATATTAGACCCAAGACGGGATCACGCATCACTTCGTTAAGCTCATTGACGTCCCACAGTTCATGATCAAGAAAAAAAGTATTACGTATTTCCTTCATAACGACTATACTTCTTTCCCAAAAGAGTTAGAAACGCGTCACAAGGTTTAAGCCCATGTTCCCCTGTCTGGGGAAGAAATGACGACAACTGCCTTGACCCCATGTCATCACAGGTCTGAAATTTACTTATGTATTTTGCCGCTTGTTTGTACTGCACAAAAAACATGGGAAACCCTATTACGCATTCCGTCCTTCGTTACGCAATAAGTCATAAAGTTCATGTAAGGTGTCCGATACAGCTCTCAAAGCAATTTCAATCGATCACGTCGGTAGAAGTAGTTGGTAGGTATATATCGTCTCCAGGGGAAAAGGTCAGGGAAAGGTCGCCATTTCGGCGATTGTTTTTATATACCAAACAGTCGTCAGGATACTGACCTTTCGCACCAAAATGTGAGCCGCTAGAACGAAAATATTGGGTACTGGAGTCAACCCGCGTTCCTTTCACGGGTCCATTATGATTTATAGCGTTTTTTCCCAATGAATGGTAGGAAAAGGAACCACATTGCTCGGCCACTTTGACTAGTGGGGTAGTGAGCAATCTACCCCAATCTATTCAAGGCGTCACGTATACCCCATTTTGAATGACTCCCGCGATTGTTCTGATAAGTTGGAACTGATAAAGACTTCTCGATAAAGGTTCCAGGGAAGTTCGTTTAGCCAGAGTATCCCTCACATTGTTAGCATACCCTGATTAATTCAGTCATCTCTGACCGGCCCCCCTAAGAAACGTTGATGTAGCGTGTAGGGAAACAACCTGCGAAAAGCCTAGGGGTTCAAAGGACACCACATATTTAGAACTAATCTGAAGTGGAGGTCAAACAAGAGGGCATTCAGTTGGCATTTCGTACTTGTTTGTCGTTTGTTGCGGCGGGTTATACTGCCCTAAGTGAATGAAGTGAAATCATATTATTGTTCCATGTCTCTTCCCAGGTCCAGCTCGGTGGCTCCCATCGATTGTGATGTCCAAGAGCTCTACAGCGTAAACCATGATACCATGAAAGACGAGCGAAGCCAACGGGGGTAATTTTTTTCTACCGATTTTCTCTCTCAAACTATTATAAGAGCCCTTGTTGAACGTGACCTAATAAGTTGTATTCTTATTTTTTTATTTTAGTGCATCGAATAGTTCTAGTTCTCATAGTCCTTCACCACGTATCGGCTTAGGCCACTCCAAGTCTTGGCAGAAGAAATTCTTGCGCCATTTCCATCAAGTGCCTGCTGAGGAACGCATCCTCAATTGTGAGTCTTTTTTTTCTTCGCAAATCAGGTTTTTCTTGCATGTGGTCATGCAATGGAATCAACTAACTCGTTGCACGCTTCTAAATTTGTTTTTTTCCTTTTGCAGACTACTCTTGTGCCTTGGTAGGAGAAATTCTTCTTCAAGGGCACTTGTACATCACCCGCAATTACTTCGCTTTCCATTCCAATGTCTTTGGTTATATCACCAAGGTAAATAATAATATTATAATAATATATCTTTTCAAGTATAAAAAAAAATCTTTATTGTAGTTGTTAATCCCGGTGAATGATGTTGAGAAAGTAACGAAAGAACGGACAGCCAAAATCTTCCCCAATGCCGTGGGAATCGTGACAACCCAAGACAAACACGTCTTCAGTTCCTTATTATCTCGCGATGCAACCTATCGTTTGATGGTAGGAGTATGGAAACGAGTCCATCAAAATCGCGTAAGTTATAAAGCATTGCATTATTTTCCAAATTAAGCTCGCTCTAGACAAGTTGAAGTCCAATCAGGAAATTGTGTTCTTTCGCCTCTAACTTATCAAAATTTTTGCGACGCCAGTATGATAAGCAACAAGAAGTACGAGAACGAAGAGTCTACAAGATAAGCCAATGAGCTATCATAAAAAAAAGTCAGGACGCCAGACGGGTTTTGCCTGACAAACAGAGTAGTGGAGCTTTGCTTCCTGCCCCGCAATTTTTTTTTTAAATATATGTATAAAAAAGATGTATGAATCATGGTCATAGAACTAATTTCCATGCAATTTGTGTTAACAGGAACATGATGCAGACCGTGGTTCATTAGGGGGCTCCAGTGCCGATTCTATATCACAATCCAATTCTGACTTGGGAGATTGTCAATCCCGCGGCAAAGCCTTCGACGATGTTACAGACCTGAGTGACAGCGACCAACCGGATTCGACTATCGAACGCTCCTGTTCGCCCACACCGGACGGTGATCGCGTACCTTTCCTGCCGAGCGATGTCAGCCCATCCACGTTTCATTCACGTCTCAACTTTTCGCTTCCTAGTCCTATTTCCTACCGTCATACCTCGCCTTCTAAAGGTAAACAGAAATGAGAAATACATTTAAAAAAATTAGAAAAGAAAGAATACTCTTGCTCTCGAACAAGAAGTTTTGTTTTGAACCCAGTTTGGTGATTCTGCCTTCTTTTAGGTACTTTGGCGGCAGCCTCCACTGATGAAATCGATAACGGGTCCGTGAGCAAATCCTCGTCATCATTCCTGGTCTCGTCTGCTTCTGGCTCACTTCAGTCTACCCCCTTGAATCCCCAAGTCCTGAACTCGCACGTTGGAGGAAGCGGAGGCCGGAGAATGTGGCGATTTAGTCTTGTCTTACTCTTCGGCTTAGTCCTTTCCGCTGGTTTGCTATGGTATCGACTCGATGGGCTGCAGGATCTCTTGCTCGAGAGAGCTCAGCTGTTAGCCAAGTAAATTAACTACTACCCAAGCTTACACCCCGAAGCTAACTTTCCTAATGAACTTAGGAGTGATAATGAACAGACTTCGACGGATTCAGCCGACTTGTCAGGATTGGTGCAAGCTCATTTACACCATCTATCTAAGGTAAAATGCCTTTCCTAGATCGTTGCGTTTTTTCTTATTTGTAAAAACAACAACAATGGAATAGTGATTCCGAGATAAAAGTATAAAACGTGCATATAATTCACAGGTTCGAAAAGCACTGGAAGCTTTGTCTGCATCCATGTCGTTGACTAACTCATATCCTTCTGACCCGTCCGATTGATCAGTGTTTTACCTTGCAATTACTTAAAGCCATTTCAAGAGTAAACTTCGTTGAGCTCTACGAATTACCTAATGCCATTTGAGTCAACTTTTTGCTTGTTCATCAAGTTTCAAATTCACCTCCTTTCCAAACGATTGCAGAAATTTTTACCTTCTCTACTCTCCAACTTTCCTCGTACTCCACCGTGATCGCTTGATATTCATAAGTGGCCAAACGCTCATTTGCCAAAGGGAATGAGAGAACCCCCAAATCAAACTGAAAAGCAGGTTTACATGCGCATGGGTGAGAAAACAAAAATCTATCCAGGAATCAGCAATTTCAAATTTGAGCACAGCTTCAGATCCAATGTTTCGTTTTCAAGGCATTTGCCAGTATGTAGCTTTTTTATTATATCCATGAGTGATGAATTTTACGTCCAGCATTAAGAAAATAATCCGTAGCTATATGCTTTAGCGCCGTCAGTGGTTTGAAGCTCCGTTGTGTTAACGTTGTGTCGGGTGAAACGAGGAGCAAGTGCAAGATTTGCAAAAATTCTCCGCTGATATCAAAGAGCGAAGTGAAGCTTTCAAGACACGTGGCCTGATCTCCGTGTTGGCGTTGTAATGAATGAAGTAACCCGAATCCTGCTATTCTTGTCATCGACATGTGATTGGATAATTAATGCCGGTGATTTTTGCCTTGCATCCATGTTTTATTCTTCCCACCAAATTTCCAATGTCGTGACCTCACGCGCTTCGTTAAAAAAATTAACGAGCCGAAACCTTATAAGATTATATCCAATAAAGAAAAATTTTTAAATGATCAATCTAGTCATAGCACCGGAAAAACATCTCAATTTGCACCCTGTCACAATTTCTTAGGATAAAACATACTCCAATGGCCTTCCTCATTCAATTTACAATATACAGATTCATTCTGTTTAAAGACTGTGCGTAATGGATCCGGATGTTCGTAGACAAACTGCAGACATTCCTTAATATGCCAGCCAAAGTGAGGCGGTTCAGCTTTCGGGGAAGTGGAGAAATGTTTCGCGAAGAACGACGGGGATTGCTGAAGCAATCTATATAAATGTCGTGGAGGATCGTAATAAAACGGCTGGATTTCAAAGCAGCCCATCGAGGCATTGTATACGTTCGGTAGCATGGGTTCACTACTCAGGAATCGTGCCGACCGTAAAGCTGGCAAAGGGCCACGGATTTCGGCTTGGAATAGGGCGGGAAACACTTGGCCTGAATGGATATCTGCGGCTGCTCCATACACGAGTGGCACGGGGTCGCCGTTCTTAAAAGTCGTGTTAAGTGGACCGACGCAAGCCATTACGAGATGCAGTTTTCCAGGCCAGTCGTTGAGCAAGGTCAAGATTTCGTTCAACAAACTTTCAGACAAGTCATTTTCATCTTGATACCCGCCGATTAGGTACACATCAATTTCTTCGTTTGTCTCAAGCTGGTTGACGTACTTCTCAAGCATATTATATACGCAGGTTTCGTCTGCAGAATCCAAGTGAGCTAAACAAATTGTACCAGACAGGGATGACTTGGCGACGAGAATGTGGCAAGTAGTGGCGTCGTCCGACCCGACAAGATTGAATCGAGCGTCCGTATTCGAAAGAATGGCGTATTCTTTCTGACCCACGTAGAGCACCTTGCGGGGGTCGTCAACACCGCGAACAGGCATTTGTGCGAATGATTCCGAGCGTTTTTTCAAATCGGGGTAAAGGGAAAGTAATGACTCGACTTTGAAGGAGTTTGTCCTGAGTGGAGCGCCATCGATTAAAAGCATCGTGAAGCAGACTCTTGAATGACTTGCTGTCGCAGAAAGTAGGCCGTTTTCTTAGGGAACAGATGTCGAGGTTCGGCTTTTTGTCTACCAAACCCAAAATATAAGCTCGGGATTGTACTTAGTTTTACAATTACATGGCAAACTATTTCTCGTTGCCAATCACAACCTGAGGTCAAGATTAGAGAAAAGTACGTTTAATAGAACCATATAATTCGCACAGACACAGACAGGCCTTAGAAGCAGGTGCGTCAAACAGATATAGAAAAGCCCGATATGCCCCGTGTCAAGCTAATTGTACCTACTTAGCTTATAATATGCAAACGAAGGAAAGGAAAAGACGGAGGTTAAACGGAAAAATACCGTCATCGTCAAAGAGACACAGAGTTCTTCAAAGAGTAATAGCACATAGCATAGATAGATAATGTCAAATACACATACCTTAGTTAGAGAGGAAAAACCTCCATCTGAGATAAGAAACCCAGAAAGGGCGTCAAAACAGAAACCACATGGCACATGTACAAATGATAATTAAAATAAAACTAACAAACCACTTGCAAACATACTCGCCCCCTTTGGACCAGTCAACAATCTAAGTGATCGAAATCAAGAAAGTAGAACGTATTGAAATCAAAATTCAGAAGGTATCACTATCGCCTTGGGAAAGAAATTTCGATTCTGAAGGTATCGATTCTTAAACAATTTGTCAACTATCCGTGCCTTCGCGTGGGGCGTCCTATTTTTCGCGTTTTCATCACCATTTTACTGACCTAATTAAAATGCTCTTGTTCTGAGTAAGTTGCAGGTTCAACTGTGTCTATTTGCTAACATTCACCCTCGGTGTGTACCCAAATTCTTTTTTAAGACCAAGAGTTTTGTTATAATTTTGCTCGTGTGATAGTGGGTTTCTACAGGGAGGGGTTTGATTCACACACTTGTCAGCTCCCTGTGCTGTGATTCTTTATTCGCTTCAAATATGCAAGATTATTGACTACAAGCATGTCCAAAACACTCAAACATCACCATCATAAGCCAGACCCCAATCTAGTCGAGGTCAAAAGCAAAGTAAGATCCCTTTCTCAATGCCTTTTTATTTGTCATCTTCATCTTGTAATGTTATGCCCTTTCTAGTTCGATGCAGAGTTCAGGAGATTTGCTGTTGAGCGTTCGACGACTTCCACATTTGACTCATTCAGGCAGCTCCTGGAACGGTTACATGGCCTAAAAGCAGACTCGGTCTTACTCAGCTACACTGACCCCAGAGATGGAGATCTTTTACCAATAAATAACGACGATAATTTTGCGCGAGCATTATCAGCGGCTAGACCTTTGCTTAGGCTGCTTATTCAAAGAAAAGGTACAAACAAATGTCAGAATTTCTGTTATTAAGTCATTCATATTCCTTTCCCAAATTCCGCAATACCTGTGGAGCGTAATGCGTGTGCAATACGTCCCCTCCCCTGTTTTGTCATGCTTCCTTATACCTCCCTATGCTCTCCCCTCATACCTCACCTTTCCGGCCGTTACTTCCGGTTGCTTATGTTAGATCGCTGGTACTAATTAATGACGGTGTTATTGTGGCTCTTGCCGCTTTGTAGGTGAAGCGCAGGAAGATCTGAACGGACATGGCCAGAAATCGAAAAATTTTATAACATCGATATTAGGAGGTACACCCAAAGGGAAACCTCATCTCTCAATCTCCTACCCTCAAGAATTTCGACAAGTAAAAATTCTATTATTTATCTGTTACAAATATCTAGTTTTATGATTTAAAAGCGAAAATGTCCATATGCTAAGGAAGATACTAATTACGTGTGTGGATCTAGGTGTCAGCTATCATTGACGTGGACGTGGTACCGGACACGTGCAGGCGTGTGCGATTGTTAAAGCACGGATCAGATAAACCACTCGGGTTTTATATCCGAGATGGTACGTCCGTTCGTGTCACCCCGCAAGGCTTAGAAAAAGTGCCTGGCATTTTCATTTCGCGTTTAGTTCCCGGCGGTTTAGCCGAGTCCACAGGTATGGCCTTGTGCTTTGCTCTTTGCTTGTTCTTGTTCGCTCTGTTGCTCATCTTCTATTTTGTTGTTTTGTGGCACACGAGTGTATAAGAGAAGTTTGACCCGCATGTTGAAAACCCCCTCTCGTTTGCTTTCCATTGTGGTTAAAACCGAAGCTTGAAAAATGCATGGCACTTGCAAACCAATTCGGATGCTTTTATTATTTTTGCTTTTATTCGATTGCTTTAAATATTGTGATCATTTTCTTCCCCAACCATAGGTCTTTTAGCTGTCAATGACGAGGTTTTAGAAGTGAACGGCATTGAAGTAGCCGGGAAAAGTTTAGACCAAGTGACAGACATGATGGTAGCCAATTCTTCCAACCTCATCATCACAGTGAAACCCGCCAATCAGCGTACAGCCTTGGGACCGCCGTTAAGACAATCCCTTTCACGCTCCTCGGACCACTCACAACAGTCCAACAAGTCCCAACTACATATGACGGACACAGCCAACGCTTCCGATGAAGACGGCGATGCGGATGATCAGGACGAAATCCGGGACTTAACTGGAGGCGATCAGATAGAAATGGCTCATATCAAAGACGATGGCGTTTTGCATTTGTGAACACGATTCGCCCTTTTTGTTTTGAATTGTTTTTAAAACTTCATTTAATTGAAATTTCAAGTCGTTTTACGTTGTTTTGAGGAAAATTTTTGGATGATAGCACTAGTTTTACGTTTTTTGCTCCCATGCTGCCTTTTTGGGTCAATTTGTATTATATAATTTCTAGAAACGCTATCAAAACTGTTGTGTGGGCTTTTTGCCATCCCGAAACAACGTAAATCCATCCAATAATGTCATTCCCGAATTTTCTGTGTTGAAAAGTTTTTAAAACAGAAGGAAGTGTTTCGTGTTTTTTAAAAAAGAGAAGGTGCCTTTTTGCCAGCTATTTTTATTTTGTGTTTGGGTCTCTCGATACCCAGTGTAAGACAGACCAGCATGTGTACATAACTCTGTCTTATAAAGCTGTGCCTGTATGTTTGTTGTCTATCGTCCAAAATCATGTAAAAACCCGGGGAAATACAAATCGTGGAGTCAGTAAAATAAACGGGAAACATAAAATGGACTTACGAGTTAGTTGTTAGTCCAATAGGCGCAGTTTCCATCGTGAATCCGTCCGAGTTGCAGGAGGATACCTTAAAGAAGGCTCCAGCAAATTATACCGTTGGTTAACGTCACGACAGCGGTTTATAATGTTTTCCGTAGTGGCATTAGGACCAAATACCTTTAATAATCGTTGAAAAGGTTGAAAATTAGCCAAGAATTCTCGTCTAAAACGTTAAGATTAACTACATTTTCAGTTGGAGATACACTGAAGTTCCAGATGGTCGCTTTAGCTGCTTCCAAAGCGGAAACCAGGTTTTCGAACGTTTTCTGAACGTGGGTTCCTAGCGAGTCTTGGTTACTCGCTACTAAGGCCGATGTTAAGGGAAAGATATCATCTACAACCACAACAATACGTAGATTAAGGCTATCGTAAACCTTAGCTCGGTATAGGCGGTTAGCATGGAGAATTTCGGAACAACTTTATGAGAAAACCAGTACATTTGATGAAAAAATTATTTGACAGTAATCTTGAGCTTGCTAACAGGTAGTGCACAACCAAAGCAAATTTTCTTCCCATGAGTAATAAATTAGGAACCTATAAACGAAGTTTCCAACTATGAGAAATACGTTGACTAAGAATCAGTCCTTTGGCTGTGCACTATAGATATTAAAAAAAAAGACTTGTTAAAGCGCTTTTAAATCTGACAAGCCTTTTTCGATTTTTTTTAAATTGAAAGCAGCATGTGACAGATTGTACTTTTCACGATCAAAACAAGCCTAGAAACTTTGCCGGCAATTAGCTATCGATTTCTTGTTTTACGTTCTTACGCAAGGCTTTGTCAAAACCATAACAAACATCAGTGCCATCTATGATTATTTCGCGTCAATAAGCTAAGGTATACCATGCCTATCCTTAAAAGGATAAGAATTGTAAAAAACTGTGTAGTTTACCTTTGAGTTTCTCAGCTTGGACATACGTGTCGTATAAGCTCGCAATAAGGGCAAGATCTTCGTAGACGCTGCCTTCTTTTAAGCTATACTTTTTCCTTTCTAATTTCCGCGTATTTTTGCTTGATCTTCCAGTCCGTTGACTAGAAATCATGGACGTTCGCGTACTGGCCACATCCGAGTACAAATCTGCCTCTACATCATTGCCCAGTGCTTCTTCCTTTTGTTCGTTGTTTAACCGTACAGTTTTTAAACGAATAATCTGGGCTTCACAAGTCTGCTGCATGTTTTGAACTTTTTCTTGGAAAACCACGCCTGCATCCTTTAACGCGGGATTCAATTGGCTTTCTAGTAATAAAAAGGATGCTTAATTACGATGCAAATGAGAGTATTAATGAGCGGATTTGTACCGATGAGCTCTAGAAGAGAACGTTCTATAATCAAATGGTACGCAACTTCCCATCGTTGCCCTTCAATCAACACCTGTATTGCTTCGCTCACATCCTGCAGGTGATGTTCGAGCACATACGCAGCTTCATCGTACTTTCTATGGGCTACCAGATTGTTGCATAATAGCTTCAAGAATGATCTAAGCTCTTCCACTCTATCAAACCAAGAAAATCAATACTACCTTTTCGAAAAAGAAGAAATGAAGAAGAAAATACCTGTGCGACGCTTGAAGTGCATTGGCTAAACAACTTCGCCAACTGCCAGCTTTCAAAAAACAATCGCTAGCCTCTTTATGCATTCCCAATCGCTGATAAAGCAATCCAGCGTCTTGGTAAGCTTGCGAACTTTGCAGAAACTTAGCATACGCTTCCGTCATTGCCTACCAAAACAATTTTTTTTCTTAAGAAATTCCATCGCTTTTCCTATCATATTCGTTCCAGTCATACCTTTCGTTCAGGGGCAGGAGCAGAATAAATATCGAGCGCTTTCCGGTACAATTTATGGTCTTTCACTAGCTGCACGAACGTTTCCCAATATTCTGACCCGCAAAGTGCCAGGCTTTCTAACGCAGCGTCCCAGCGCTTCAAATGGACATTAATGCTGTAGCGCCTCAAGTCTGGCCCCATCTGTTGCAAGTCTTGCATGAATGGAAGGTACTCTTTGGGATCCATTTGCGATTTCTGGGCGACGAGCGAAGCTAGCTGTAAGTCATAAGTGCCCAAGGCTTCTCGATACAAATCTGCTACGTCAATCAAGACCGCTAGGTATGACAAAGCATCTTCATGATCTTGCCCTTTTTCTAAAAAATAAAATAAAAAATAAATAAAAAGCAATCAAAGAAATCATTAGCTTCTTCTAAAAATGACAACCTTTCAAGCCTATAATGTATCTCAGCGCTTGAGCCACGTCGGGCGTTGTTAATTTCACGTAAGTAGTGACAATAGGTAACACGTAAAGTTGTCCGTTATCCAGGAGCACCTACAAACACCGTAATTTCAGCGATTTGATAACATTGCAGCTCTCAGGTTTGGCAAAATTTACCTGGCGCATTACAGAGCAAATCCGATCCACTTTATCAGGCAAATCTTTCGAATTCTGATCGCCATAATACGTTCCATACATAGTTTTCGTCACATTCTCGGATCTAGCGGGGAAAAAATATGTCAATGTTTACATTATTCTGTACTTTTTATTTTTTTTAAGGCGTGGTTTACTGGATTTCTGTGAGCAGTAAGCAAAGGTCGCTTGGATTTCGGATTTCTTGAATCACAGCTGGGATATGAGCCATGAAAGCGTCCGGGTTATGGTCCACGAGTAAATTCAAGTTAATTCGCTGCTTCTTCATTAAGATAAAGGCTGCAGCATAACTGTGCTGGTCGATGAGTTTTCCTATGATGTTCAGCGCTAGCGGTCGGGGATGAATTGCTTCTAAATTGCCGCGCGGCATTTGCAGAATAACTTTGGTGTCTTCCATAACAGAATGTACGAGTTTAGCGCCTCGCTCTATCTCGCGACCCTCATCCAATTTAGGCTTGACGGTGTCATTTCGTACAAAAGAGGTCAAGCGAAGGCAGTGCAACTTGTGCTGTACAGTCGTGAGCAACAGAAATTGGGAATGGAGGGATATGGATGTGACTCCGCTGGCCAGCTCTTCCCCGTTTAGGTAGCATCGCTGCAAATCGTCTAGACTAAATAAAAGGTAGGTTCCTTCCACACGGCAAGTTTCCACCTATCAAAAATATATTAGTTTACACTCCTGAACTTCTAAATTTGTCGCTTATACCTTGGGGCATGGTCTTGGGAACCGTACTGGGTTACCTGCGTTTTCCCACAGGTTTAACGTAAGACTTTTTACGTCTAGGCAACTCACGTCGCCATTCACGTGCTGTACAAACACGACATCACCCACTGGATTCAAACTTAGAACTTGTGACGTCTCCAGTGATTTCCTAATTAATAAATCAGTTGACAGCTTAGCTCTACTTCACAAATAAGTAAAGCAAATAAATAAGTAAAATTAGACTAGCAAATTAAAAAAAAAAAAAAAAAAAAAAAAGAAATCGACCGGCAAAACGCATTTGCCAACGCTAGATAAATACAAAAAAATGACAAATAAATCTACTTGATCATTAACGTTTTCCCTTCCGCTGGCAGCTCCATAATGAGAATCTTGCAGAGTTTGTAGCTTGTAGCTTCAGAAGCTACAATAATGTTTCCCAGTGGCCAGCAAAGGATAACTATGCTCTGGACATTCACTTCTTCGGGTACTTTCAGTAAATCTTGGCAATAGTGCACGCTAGCCTTAAAACCAGCGCTGATTACCTCCACCGCATCCGTTACCGAACCTAAAAACGCATAACTTATAAGGAAGAAGCTGGAAAAAACGGACTTAGACTTGTTACTAGCAGGCTTTGTGGTGAAGATCCCCAATTGACCAGTACTAGTCAGGACAGCAACGCTATTGGAATCATAGGTTGATGTAGGGATAGAGGGGCCAGCCGCTACTTGGAAAACGGACGTTGCCATAGTGATCACGTGGGCAGACAAAGGCGGGGGAACAACGGTTTGCCGAAACGGTGTACATAGCAATTTCCCTAATCATGATGCTTCCATTTAGAAAAAAAGTATTGACGAAACAGAAGCATCACATTACCTCCATCCACTACAAATGCGAAAGCCAAGTCATCCGCCGTCTCACCTCGAGATACGTAATTAAGCCAGCAAAAATTATACTGGTGATACTGACTTCCGCTAACGATATGCAATCTAAGGAAAAAAGTAATTACTTTTTTGTTCTCTGTGCTGTCCTAAGTCATTAAGATAAGCTCACCTATGGTTTTTATAACGGTCCCAATAAACGATTAACGGATGGGAGAATGAATACTCCTGCTTTTTGTACCAGTGGTAATTTGAAGAAGAAAACAATTGGAGGCAGAACGTGTTTTCCAAAAGACAAACTACGCTCAAAATGTCATAGCCGCTATTCCACTGAATGTCTAGTACCTACAAAATCAAAAGATGCAGCAGAAGAGGTAATGTTAAGTTTTACTTGAAGGGGCTGACTAGCTTTCCCTCGATGTAGGGGGAATTCACCATGTCGTAAACCATTGGGTTCAAAGAATATGACTTGCTGTTTACCATTGGGTAACGTTTGACTGGACGCGATAAGACTCGACTCATTAAAGGCCAAACAAGGCTCCAGCCCAACCACATCTTCGCCGGTATATATCAAACCTCCTTCGCGTCCGAATATTCTCAGTTTTCTGTAACCAGTTAGAGGCTCTACGGCGCTGATAGCTACCAAACTGCAATCTCCGCGCCAAGAAATGCGCGGTAGGCCATTGTCACCAGCCGCTAAAGATTTCGGCGTCTCGGCCACGGATTTCGCTGCCGCTTTTCCGGCTGTGCCTTGGAACTGAGTTTGTTTAGAACCCCAGCCAACTGTCACAAACTGACCTGCAATGTTCCAGAAACGATTAAAATCATTCACTTTAGTAAATTAGAAGTTTTACCCTCGCCAAAGTCTTGCTGATGTAGCGGAACCTCGGCCAGGACTTCCAAATCTCGGCGCATGAAGAGGACATTTCCTGTGCCTGAGACCAAAACCAGACTTTCTTGGTCTGGGCTCCATTCAGCATCCAGAATTCCGCCTTGAACGCATCCAGCATTATCTAACGGGGTGTCTTCTAAGTTTTTATAGGTGTAGATATTTCCAGATTGGCATACAATCGCGATGCAATTTTCTTCAGGTAGGTATTCCAAGCAAATGGGCTCTTCTGCTTCGCCGTCGTCTGACACTAATGGCAGAAGAAAACTAACCTAAAACGTGAAACATCTTAGAAAATTCCTCTTTTATACCTTTAATGCTTTTCTAAATTGACTGAACTATTTACTGAAAAATTCACCATTAGTTTTAACGAAATGACAGACATAAGCTAAGCGATAAAGTCCTTATGATGCCGATGCGCGTTGGCTATACTCTATACCTAGTTAATGTTATATACCTCTTGATCCCTGGAGTTCTTGAGCACTCCAAGTCCATCACTACCGGCCAAGTAAAGATCGTCATCTTCTGCAACACACACACACTTTACGCCCAAAATTTCCGGTTTATCGCACGTAAATTTATCAAAGATCTTTAGGTTTTTCATTGTCGTTGTGGCCGAGAACACGTGTTGTTTTCATACCTGCCGCGCCATCTAGATTGGCACGAAAGGCCCGCTTAAATTTAAACGATCTAAGTTGTAGCCACTCCGAACTTGTGTGTTTTGCTATCTGTCTAAATGACCTAAGCATAGAAATAAATAAATAAAACAAACCCCAATATAAATAGGCCAAAATATTACAAATGACAAAAATGTACTTTTTCGTAAATTTGCCACACTTGTTTCTAGTCTTGGTAATCGCCACTTTGCACACTTTCCATTCATACCAGTGAAACTGTACAAATAATAAACCACAATCAGGACATCATATTCCACAAGCTCTATAAACTACTTTTGAAAGATATATTCTCCCTATTTTGTTTCATGCTATCAGTCCGAGTCCGACCCCATCAGTTTTCTTCGTTTCTTAGGTAATCTGGGTTTCACCACTTCTTCCTGCAAGGAAACGAATCAATTAGCATAAAACCCATTTTTTTTTTTTAAAAAGAGTTAAACTTGTTTACCTCGCTGCTTTCTTCTGATGTTTCCGAGTCGTGTTTCACTACAGGTTTCGCTCGTCCAGCCCCTCGGCCTCCTTTCCGTCCTCTGGCAGCATTTTTCCCTCCTCGACTGTTACTCACACTTCCACCTCCACCTTCACCCGCCTCGTCACTTTCCGCTAACGCAAACAAGTCGCTGAACTTCTTTTTTTGAGCGTCTGTACACACTGCTTGCATTTGCTGGAGTGCGTTTTGTACCGAGTCTTGATTGAAGATGGATTTGGGGTGAGTGCTCACACACAATCGTAAGGCATCTAAGTGACCCAGCATGCGTTCGCCCAATACGTCCACTCCTGGTCCAGGGGTGCTGTTGTTGCTTAATGCATTTTTCTGACCCGAATTAGCCGTCCCTCTTTTGCGCTTCGTCGGGGACGTCTGGATAGGCAAGGCATTCGCCACCGAGATATTCAACTGAGACACAAGCGCCTGAGCCAAAGGTGTTGAGTACGTGCTGTCCCGTGACCAATAACTCAACAGTGAAGAAGTTAGCATGTCATGTGCTTTAAGTTCACGAGCAAGTAACGCCTGAACCAAATCACTAGTCGGCCTGGGGGGGGAAACAAAAAACACGGTATAAATAATGGAAATCACATATTTCGTCAACCGAGTATTTCAACCAACCCTCAGACCCATTTATTCGTTTATTAGCATAGTTACTTCTCATGAGAAAACTTGATAAGGAGGGCCGATAACGCTTCCGCATGTTGAGGAGACTCGAGTATGCTCAACACGGGCGTGAAGATGCTCGCGGGGAGTGAACAACCGTGACTTCGTAGTAAGTGCCAGAGGCAGAATTGTTCCCATGTTTCCCACTTTAAGCTTTCCTCTACGGGAAATTAAACTTGATTTAGGAGTTCTTTTTCCTTCCTCCAAATATAATTTGTTTACCGATTAGTTTAATAAAGGGTGTGGGTTCTGGTCCAACAAGTACCAAACTCCCTTGAGCTATGAGGCACAATAACTGGTGCAGTTGCGTGGCGTCTATGCCAAACATTAGAGTATGGAGTAATGCCGCATTTCCTCGACAAACCGTTGGAAAGTTCTGGAATAACGCCGGGGTCAAATACACCATTAACGCCACGTCGTCCTTCATGCAATGCTACAATCAAATTAAGAAAAGATGCAGTCTGAGGAAAAGATGCAACATAAATATTGGGTTATGTTACTTTGAAATCTTCCAGGAAAACCGTCCCAAAACTTTGGTTGCCTCTACATAACTCTTTATACACACTCCATTTTGTTTCATCCGCTTGACTAAAAAATCACCAAAATAATTAACAAAAAATTAAAACGTCTTTTAATGATCGCTTAACAAAATTACCTGGCTTTGAGATAATATAAAAGGTAGTAGCCCATGCAGGGTTGGATTTGTTTCATTTCCCAAATTAGATCCAGCATCACCGTCTTACCAGCTTCATCTTCTACCATTTCTGAAGCTGCCCGGAAAAGGACAAACATGGGCCGACTTATACTATCTTCGATGGTCCTACATAAGAATTGCCTTATTGGATTTTTTTCAACGTGATTTTTCAACGTGATTTACTCAGGAGTGGCGTTTGCTTTAAAAAGCTTGGCTTCCAACTGTGAAGCAAACATGGCGCAAAAGATCTGGGCTAAAACCGTCATCGTTTCGCTTTCGGGTGGTTCTTGAGTTATTAGCTGAACAAAGGCTTCCACGGCGGCACATTTCGCTTCGTTATCTTGCTCGTGGTACAATTGCTCCATCTGCATTCTTAAAGAACCTTCTAATTCTTCGAAATGCGGTGCGATATCGGCGGGCAGAGGTTGGGGATTTGTCGTTGAAGAGAAATTCTTGTCTTTGAGACGCACTTTGGCTATAAACATATATTAAAAACCTTGCTTTACTGCGAGTTCCTTTCTTTTACGTTACCAAGGGGGATATCGTCGGCGTCTTCTTCATCGCTAAAAGCCGGTTCATCTTCACGCTTAACATGATTGTCCAGAACTTCTATACTGTCGAGCCCATCTTCATTCATATGCAAGCGTTCTTCGCGAAACGGAGTTTCGGAATTGCAAAACTCAGGCAAAGTTTCCAGCAAAAGAGACCGTAAATCGTGGTCTAGTTTCGGCGAGTCGATTAAAGGCGAGAGCGAAGGCAAAACTCGTTTTTCTAAGATTTGCCGTAAAGACGTCACAACTCCCGCCCGAACTTGTGCCGTAAACGGTGGATAAAATGCAGGGATAATCTAATTAAGCATATTCATTATTAAGTAAGTGGCACCATCGAAATCAAAATTTACTCGGCACAGAAAATCAAGGAGTGTGGCAGTTATAGCAGGGTGAGGACGCATGGAATGATACATCACCAAAATGGCGGGCTCTATTTAAAAAAAATTTTTTTTTAAAAAAACGGAAATATATGAAAAATTTCGATTCTATTACCTATGTTCATAATATTGTCCTTTTCGGGATCGTAGAAGAACCAATCGTAAAACAAAGCCAACTTAGCATTTGCTGCAGCCACGTTCGATGTACACGTCGTTAAAAGCCAACCTATCACAGCCCATCTGTGCATTTTAGATTCGATAATAAACAATGAGCGTTAATTGTCTGGATCTTTTTACAGGTATATCGAACTTTCACCTGGGAATAATATCCGAACATAACAGTTCGTTGGAAGGATGAATTACGCCGACAATGAAACGAATCAAGTCACAGCGTAAGGACTGGCTTTCCATGGTAGACAAATATTGGCGAGTAAACCAGTCTTGGTAGCGTTTTTGATACCCAAACCGCACTTGTGAAGTTAAGAACCCTAATTTCTTTTCCATGTCAGGGGTTAAACGCGCTTGTAGAAATCGACGCGACGTCCGGACTTGCATAAGTTGCAATATACCTTTGGACAAAACATACCAAAGTGAGGATAAAAATATAAATTTTTGTGTCTTATATATATAAGTGTTTTTGCGAGCTGTTTAGTACCCGTAAAATTAGGGGCGAGGACTTTGGGATTGTGAAGTAGATCTCTCCAGATGGCTTCCAATTCAGGGACGCGTGCCACATTTTGCAAAAGCCGAACCAAATCTCTGCCTATCACTAGACAATCGGCGAATTTTTCTCGTAGTAACACGGACACTAACGTCACTTCTTTTTGCTTGAAGGCGACTAAACCAGGGGCAACATGATCCTCCAGGAGTCGCAGGAAGGTGTACACAACTGAGGCGATCAATATAGGGTACTTGTCCAGCCACGACCTTCCAAAATAAATGCGTGAAACTTAACGGTAAATTTTTTTTTAAAAAATATGTATATTAATCATACCGATGCTCCATAAAAACGTCAATTAGGTTATCAGCCAGCCATAGATTTTTGGGCGTTACATCTCCACCGGCAACTTGCCTCATTAGGTTCCATACCAAACCATCGGTCCCTACGGCGCTGTTCCGAACAAGTTCTTTTAACAACCATAGAAGTTGTAATCTAGGCGTTTCGAGTAACCGGACATATTTCTCTACAATAAGCTGTGTAGCGTGGTTGATTAATGGCGAATAACCATCACGCGAGACGAGGTTAAACTCGCAGTAACTCTACAAGTTGAAACCTTGTTTATTTGAAACGGATTCTATAAAGCGCATATTACCCGAGCCGCATTTGGAGGGTCCGTCAATATAGAAAACAAGAAACCCATCGTCACTTCATCGTGTAATTTGGCATCTTTGCAAACTGCACTCGTCAAGGCATCGTGAGCTTCTTTTTCGGAGAGGCCATTGGTTAAGCTTTGTACAAGCCCGTAGCACTTTTCGTATCTCTACAACAACCAAAAAAAAAAAGTTAAGAAAACGAAGACGCAAATGAGTCTCAAGTTAGAGGATAAAAAAACACCAATAACTTCAAAAGCGGCGCCTTCAGATCCGCCTAGCGATCAGGCTAGTTAATACGAGACCAGCGCATGGCCACCACCCTTGTCATTTGCCTATCTAAGCTAGGTAATTAATATTAATTTAAATACCTCGTCCCAGTCGTCTTTCCCCTCAACTGAAGATGTAACGAAGAGTTTAGAAGCTATGGGCTTGATAGGTTCCATCTTTATGCTGCTAGAAACCATAGATTAAAGGCATACGAAATACGGCTACCCTGGCTTCACGAGAGCGCCATCGCTAAAATGAAGGGAACCAGAGATGGGGACAGTTTGGGCGAGTCAACTTAGGCGAACCTGGAGGGAAGAGAAGCAGCCAAAATAAGAAGGTAACCAGGCGGGGCTTTGCGACCAACAAAGAGAACGCATGCGTCTCACATAACTTCACATAAAATGAGCGATACTAGCGCCGCTCTTGTAGCCGGTGTGTTAAACGTTTTCCCTGTAATTCCTATCCATTGCTGTAAGCTTGCAGACCTTTCACGTTGTTATTGTTGCCCGTACAATCGTTATACATTGCATCATATTATATCACGGACATATAAGGTGAAACACAATGAGTGAAGTTAGCGACGCTGTGAAGGACATTAGTTTAGGTAACATACTTCAATTTACGTGCTTGTTTTACATTGTTCAAGCTTAACTGTTCAGATTTATTGGTCACTAACCGTATGTTCCGGAAATGTAATACAATACACTCACATGTTCATTAGCTTTGAAGCACCTAATTTGCGCTTATCACCATAGGCATAGTTAGTTTACATATAATCAATTTATGCTGTTGTCCGGAAGATAGCCGGACTTACAATCGTCACTTTAACTTAGTCGCGTGGTTGTACCAGCAGCAGTACAAAATGAATTAAAAATGCAGCTTCTGCGAATTCATTTCATAGTCTTACCTTTAACATGTCCGGGATTTGGTTATTATAGACGGCAAGGAGCTTTATGCTTCGGATAAGACCGGTAATGATGAAACTGGCGATGGATCCGAAGCAAAACCGTTCAAAACCATCCTGGCAGCCATGAAATGCGCCGGCAAGGAGCCTTTCCCACAAATTTTGGTGGATGGCAAAGGAGATGGCCAAGTAATTTCTTACATCTTGACAAGTTGAACTGCTTTTCTAGATCAATATTATTCCATCGGTTAGCGTTACGAGCCTGCCGCCAAATCCGCATTGAAGAAAGTACATAAAATTTGGCAACGAGACCAATACAAAGCGAGTAGTCAGCAGCTGAGGGAGTCTGACGACCTGGAAAAGCGACAGAAGAACATGGATGAGGCCAAGAAAATTCAGATTCACCAAAATCCAGCTTTACCGGCTGCTTCTCGAATAAGAATTCGAGAAGGCGAACAATTTCGTAACCAGCGAGTAAAAATATTTGGTTGGGTACACCGTTTGCGTAGACAAGGTTTGCAAATTGAGATCAGCTTTGATTAGTCAATTATTTTCCATCTAAATATGCCTTTCCATTCATTTTAATTGCCATTAGGAAAAGCGCTTATGTTTATTACGTTGCGCGATGGGACGGGTTTTCTTCAGACAGTCCTTTGTGACAAGCTTTGCCAAACTTATGACGCTTTAGTACTTTCCACTGAATCCTCCGTGGCGTTGTACGGCATAATTAAGAAAGTGCCAGAAGGAAAAACCGTATGATAAGCCTCAATCTCATTTAATTCTAAAAAAAAAGTTAACGCCCCCTTTTAGGCACCAGGGGATCATGAATTGCACGTCGATTTCTGGGAACTTATTGGACTGGCCCCGCCAGGCGGAGCGGATGCCATTCTCAATGAAGAAGCTCACCCGGATGTCCAATTGGATAATAGGCACATGATGATTCGCGGAGAAAATGTACATTTTATTAGTACTTGTATGGTGTACATGCATTTACTTAAGTTTCTCTAGACTTCCAAAGTTTTGCGCGCGCGCTCGGCTATAACCCAAGCGTTCCGAGATCATTTTCTGGCACGTGGTTACTGTGAGGTCTCTCCGCCAACTTTTGTGCAAACCCAAGTAGAAGGCGGTTCTACACTGTTCAAGCTTGACTACTTTGGGTAGAATATTGTCATTGTATTAAACTTTAAAGATTTCATTTTTTTTTTTACTTTTATAGAGAAGACGCGTATTTAACGCAGAGCTCCCAGTTGTACTTAGAAACGGCTATTCCTGCCCTAGGCGACGTGTTTTGCATTGCGCAGAGTTACCGTGCCGAGCAAAGTCGTACGCGCCGCCATCTAGCGGAGTAAATAAAAAAATAGCCGCGATAGAAAGAATAATGTTTGGTTCGGTTTTTAGATATAGCCACGTGGAGGCGGAGTGCCCGTTCATAAGCTTTGATGATTTACTAGGCAGGTTGGAGGACCTTGTTTGTGATGTCGTGGACCGAGTTTTAGCCTCCCCTGCTGCCGAGATAGTCATGGAACTAAACCCCGTAAAATACCCCAAAATGCTGGAATTTTTAATAAATTACTAAAAACTTGGTGAATTATGTTAGGGATTTAAAAAGCCTCAACGGCCGTTTAAGCGAATGGATTACAGCGAGGCTATCGAGTATCTTAAAGCTAACAATATTACCAAAGATGATGGAACTTTCTACGAGTTTGGCGAAGTATGAATTCAATCGATGTAATTATTGCTTATATTAAGATTATTTGACACATGCAGGATATCCCTGAGATGCCTGAGCGTAAGATGACGGATCAGATTGGCGTGCCGATTCTCTTGTGCCGTTTCCCAGCCCACATTAAGTCCTTCTATATGTCCAAGTGCCCGGAGGATGCTCGTTTGACGGAATCTGTTGATGTGCTAATGCCAGGTGTGGGCGAGATCGTAGGCGGCTCTATGCGTATCTGGGACGCGGAAGAACTGCTGGAGGGCTACAAACGCGAAGGCATTGATCCTACGCCTTACTACTGGTACACGGATCAGGTATGTGTATCATTAACCACGCCAAAAACTACTATTAAAACGTATTCTATTGGCCTATTCAGCGAAAGTTTGGAACCTGTCCTCATGGTGGATACGGCTTGGGTTTAGAGCGGTTTCTGTGCTGGTTACTCAACCGCTATCATATCCGCGAAGTCTGCTTGTACCCGCGTTTCTTGGAACGCTGCCGGCCTTAAAAGCTTCTGTAACACCAACTTATAATCACCGAAACGTGTCCAAGTTAGGAACGTGGAGGGATATTGATCTAATATACACCTACCTATACAGTGCACTTTCAAATCTGCCTGTTGCTAGCGTTGTAATAAGTTTGCATCATCTCGGCTTTTGGGTAAATTATTGGTGTTGCGAATAATACAGTCGCTTCAGGGCTTTGGTGTACCAGCATGAGGTAGTCTCCTCTTCTCATTTTGTTCTTTATCATTATTGTTTGGGGGGTTGGGCACAAAAGGCCTCAAGTTTTAGGAGATAGAAACTGGCGTGAATAGCTCTCTGAAAGAGCTACAGGGCTTTTTTTTTTGTTTTTTTCCCCCTCCGAACTATTTCTGTGAAAAGAGATTGAGAAAACCTGCAGCAAAAGAGAACTCGCTCCAACTGAATGGTGAGTCGAGCTCGCCATTTCTATAGCCTTCCCCAAAGTTCGAAGAGCTGGAAAATTAAAATTGCGCTTGACAAGGAAAACCCCGGTAACGTTTACAACGCTTCATTTATTGCACACCACAGTTATAAGTCAAAAAGGACTCCGGGAGAAAAGAGAATGGAGAGGGGAGAAAATACCGTAATAAAGGTGACGGAAAAAGCCAAGTTTCGTGGGGGGTTTCGGGTAGTCAAACAGTGGGTTTGGGTATAGACTCGAAAATGTTGGGAAGATTCTTATAAAAGGCATGATATGAGCCATTAGAAGCTGAATTCTGACCATGATTGTCGTTCAAGTTAGTACTGACTTGACTAGCATCCGGAATGGAAAACGCCGAAATTTGGGTTGATAACAGATTAGGGTTTTTACGCTTACCGAAGAGACACTCGATAGAATCTGGAGTGTCGGTTTTGTTGAGTAGCGATTCGATGGCGTACGCATTTGAACGTTTGGTAGATACAGTTGTAGTTGAAACAACTTTCGTTTTAAGGATTTCTTGAATAGCCGATTCGGTAACAAGGCAAGAGTCTTGTGTTCCTTTATTAGATATGTTCGATTCTTCAACACCAAAGGGCGAATAGCGCTTCTCTTTCAAAACGTTCGATTTTTCAGTTTCGCTACAGCGCTTTACGGTAATCTTGACTTCTTGGCGTTCCTCGATCACGCTATTCATCGAAGTCAGCTTTTCTTCCTCCAACTCTAAAACATTACGGCTGCTGGGCTTTATAAATTCGGCCTGAGGCGTTGTTGTGCAATGTTGCAAAGGTAAAGGAAAATGGTCTCGCTCGGTGCAACTGAGATCCAACGGATTGTCGCCGTTATGGCTGTATAATTGACTGGAGACCCGAAGATCAATATAAAGATTGGGGGTCATAAACGCATTAAAGGGATGATATACAGGCATGTAATTGGGTCCAGCCGTTAGAGGATTTACGTTAGAGGCATTACTATTAGAGGGGAATGCAACAGTAGGCTGCAGACTGGTAGTGGGCGTATCCGTAGAGGCGGCAGTTGGATTCAAGTTATGATTGACTATCGAACGTTTTCGTTTGCGTTGCGGAGTGGCGGGAATCAGCGCCAGATCATTACACCAACCACGTTTCTTACTGTTACGTTTGAACTCTTCGGTCAACTCAGATTGCGATACCATATTCTCGTTCAATTTGCGCAACTGATTGCTAAAGAAACCGGGCGGAGTGACATCATCGCGGTAAAAATACAACGGAGTAGCTGCGACTAAACGTGTAACGAACCGTTCACTCGGCTCGACACTCATTTTGTTGTTTTCCCTGCCAAAAAACTGGATTAGACGAAACTAGTTATGACGTTAAAAAGTTACTATTTTAATTTGGGGAGCAATTTACCCTTTCGGAAACACTTCTGTCACGAATGTCATTGGCCAATGCAATGCATCACTTTACCCCAAACATGATCTCGAGTTCCGTAACGTTCAGCATCCGGACTGCTACTTCACTGATGAGCTTGGAAATGGTGCGCTCATCTTTAACCCATGATGAAGCTCACCGAGGGATAGAGCTACACCTTGGGGAATATATCAAACATGTCCCAGGACAGGACAGACGTGAAAAAAAGGGGCGTGAACATGTGTATGTGTGTTTTTCTGTTCTGCTCGTGTGCATCATCAACAAGAGGTTTTCTTGCTCACAGCCCCAGTTTTTTCCACAAACAGCATGCAGTCCCGCAGCAACAATGCAAACGAGCCCCCGCTCGAGAAGTTACTTAGGCAAAAAGCTCTTCCTATACTGAGCTTTTTATGAGAGCCTCCATGGGAAAAAAAGACGGTAAAGGGAGAGGGGAAGCACTTTTTTGTTAATAGCTTGGGATCAAGACATCGAGCTTTCTAAAGCAAGAGAGCTGAAAGTGAAGAGACGAGGCAAATGGGGTGGCGGTATGAGTGATTTTTCGCCTGACTTCCTTGTACCCTATCATCTCTTCTGTTCGCTAAAAAACGACACCTCGACATCGGCATATATACACACACATATATACACGCAAGCGACACACACATAATCAATATTTCTCACTTAGAGAGCAGAACCCGCACACTAGCATCTCCCTTTGGCTTTCAGGACCATCCCTTGACTACAAGACAACCTAGTAATCAATAAAACATTTCCAGGATGCAAGAATATGCCCTCCGAAGGGATCGAAAGATTTTTTTCTTTTCCCTTCCCCATTCTTTTTCTTTTAAGGAGGGCGGAGAAGGTGGCAAGATCGTTGCTGATGGGGAAGCTGCGAAATCCGGCAAAGCTGTCACACATTCCCCCACCTTGACTTTAAATCTACATACTGGAGCCATAATGAAGGCTTCTTTTTTTTTTACTATTCCCCTAAAAACTTGGGGGAGGTGTAGAGCTGGGATCAGCGATCGACATTATCCAAGCTTCATGCTTTCGCATAACGGCTCTTTACAAGCATAGCTTAACTTATGTTTTTACGCTTCAAAGAATATCTGCCGTCTACGAGAAGAGGTAAAAATATGAATCGATGATAAGAAAGAACCACTTTGGGATTTGGGGGGAAATTGAAAAGGCGTTTTATTGGCACTTGGCGAAGATAACAGAGATTTTTCGCAAAAGCAAACAGGAATTACATTTTGTCGTATCTGTAACCAGCTATGAAAGGTAACCCTGTCGGAACACGGCTTTGATAGTTAAGGTAGTCTTCTCCGAAGAAGTTGAGTAGTGTGCATTCCTCTTCGAATATTCGGGCGTTAAAAAAGTTCCAAGAAGCCCACATATAGGCCAGTACACAAACAGGATTGACTAAGATTAGCTAAAACAATAAACGATAAAACTCGTTAAATTCGGGACGGAACGAGAAATAATTGGTTAAATACTTGTGTGGCAATAGCCCAATAGAACCAGCCAACATAAGCCGGATGCCGCATATAAGAATAAACCCCATGGGTGATTAACGAGTGGCCTTCTTCTTTCTCATATCGGATCAAGTGATCGAAATGAAAGCCTGCGGTTAGCATGGCCCCTTTACGAAGAACTTCGCCGAAAATGCAAAGACCAAGGCCAGCCCACGTGACATATTTGAGTGCTTTGAGATCTGTGGCCATAATGGGCTTATTAATTGCATATTTATCGCTATTTATGTCTTTGTACCAGGGAAGAAATAAATTTCAATGAAGAATTCGATCCAGCTGGCAACAGCAGCTGCCTTATACGCAGGACTGTGGTTGAGCAAAAAGCTATCAAGACCTAACCTGCTAGGTCTGATCACGGAAGTGACTATATATTCAGAGAAATGAAAAAAGGAAAGAGCTCCGAGGTACCTGTGGTAAAGAAATGCAACCGTTATGCTTAATGTACGAGTTTCGAAAGTAATAATGTAATTTTGTAACATTTTACCAGGAGAACGGTGACAATGATGGGAAGATAACAGCAATGAGAGGACATAAACCAAAACTGGCCCCAAGAAAACCTGCTCTACGGCTGACCTAACAGTAAGAGTAACAATACGTTTGCCTGATATGACGTAAATAAAAACAACAGAAAAAGACAATTTCCTACTTCGTGTACTTGTTCATCCAGAAATCCCTGGGGTAGGCTTAGAAGGACAAAAACTGTGCAACCCAGTCCACAAAGCTGGACAAACAGATGCACTTGCTGTACCCAGGCGAATGTCCGCACAAATAAGAGGAGAACTGGTGGAACAGAACCGATGATAAAAGACGCCAAAGCAACTTTCCCCAATGGATGCATAATCATAATGGCAACACTTATCCCATAAAAATGCACAAACTGATTAACTCAACCGCCATCACATCTACTGTTTACTATTTCTTCAATGACCTGTATTCACAAACAGGATTTGAATAGATTTTTTACATACACAAACTAATTATTTGTCATTTCTGTATGGAAAATAGCGTGTACGTCAATTAATTTCCATTTAGTATCATCTTAACGATAAGTTTTGCTAATTAAAGCTCAAAAATAAATAAAGCAACTTTCAGAAAGTTCGCCGAGCCATTTTGGAATGTCCCCGCGTTCCAGGATAACGGCGCCAAATTTCGGATCTTGGTTTACTGCGGATTTTAACTTACAGATTACTTGACGAAAATGAAATAACAAACATGATTAATCCAAATTTATATATTTGTAAAATAGATCACACTAACCTTTGGAAATGACATACAAAAGTAACGGTTTTCACTAGATCATTTATACCACTTGCCACGATTCTAAAGACTATATTATCGTGCGGTTTGCCCTTTATTGTCGGTTGACATTTGCCTCTTTTCGTGAAGTTTAAGAAACGAACAAGAAAAAAAAAATACTCTAAATCACGTCTGCTCAACCAGACTTTGGCCGTATGTGGTGATTGGAGGCCAATCTTCTTTCTGCAAACTCTTCTCTAATTCTTTGTAGGCATGCTTGGATTTCGTTTTGCCCTGCGCTTTATCCAAAAGTTGCCGAAACCACTGGGAATCTCCACACAAATACTAAAATTACATTGTATAAGTTGTAAAGATATAAATAAAAAAACTCGGAAAACTGTTTCAACATACTTCAACGAATAATGCCAATGCGCCGTTTAAACCAACTAGAAAAATCAGTCCAACCCGCGCTATCCATACATGAAACATGTTTTCGTAATCATCCATGCCTACGACTTCGAAAAAGGAAGCCAAAGACTCGACAGGGTAAATTCCCAGTACCAAAGTAAATCCCGCTAAGGCTAGCAGCGTCAAAATGAAAGGCACTGCGAAAAAAAAGTTCTTCATCTAATAATGACCATTCCGTGGTGCAAAAGTGTTACCGTTGGTATAAAATGGTTGTCTGAATGGCGGACCATAAGAGAAGGCTACCGAGAGGATTAAATATTGAAACGAGCTAATGATAAAGACGGACGTTGTTTCCCAGCACTGAATAATCAGTTCGTCATCTATGGGTTGGATAGGTCTAAACCTAGATTAAAAGATAAAAAAGGTTAACTTAGAAGTACATCGTCAAACTAAAATCCTACCAAGGCTGCGTCATGACGAGTAGAAGAGCTGCCAATTGGAGCGTAAAAGTGATCATGATTTGGAGTCCGACGGAAAAGAGATTGGCCGTACTCAGTAAAGAACCACGAGGTCTTCTCGCCACCAGCTCCGGATACGGGCCTGTTTTGGTCATTAAGACGGCTACGGAAGTTGTAATGAGTAAGTCATGGTACAGGAACATCATATCCCCCAAGGTTGTGTGCCTCTTCAAAACATAAATTCGTATTAATTTTCCAATTTTTGTTTTTCCCTGGCAATTTACCGAGTAGAGGATCAAAACGGAAATGAATTGGATTAGTGAATACAGGGCCATGTACTTGAAGACTCCGAAGGACGTGACCAAGGCACAACGTCCTTCTTGGATTAAGAGAGGCACACAAGCAATATTGCCACCTTTGGAAGTAAACGGGGCTGCAACAGAAGCTTCAGCTTCTGACAAGGAAACGCCCACATCCGCAGCTTTCAATGCCTTAAAAAAATGAACCAATAACGCTTAAACGTTGATCTTTGAAGTTAATTATTAGCAAGAAAGCTTACCCCGCAATCGTTACAACCGTCGCCAACCATTGCAACTGTATAGCCCATTTCTTGGAGCTCTTCCACGATTTGGGCTTTCTGGTCGGGTGACAGCCTGGCAAAGATAGTTCCCTTCAGCAACAATCTCTGCGTCATTTCCGGAAAGTGGACGCGGACAATACTCCACGTGCGTCCTGACATGACTAAACTGTAAGGACCACGCAAAGGAGGTTCCACGTTGATGACGAGTTGCTTATTATTTTCTAGTTCAGTGGAAGACATCACAGGATTGTCCGACTCATTAAAACTCTGACTCTGGCTGCCATAAGCGTGGAAAGTGCCTGGCATGTACGTGTAATGAATAGATGCCGGATTGTCAGCCAAAGGTGGCAAAGCTGTCACTTGAATCAGCTTGTGGTCCGGGCTAATCATCCCACACTCGCGTCCAATTGATGCAGCTGTCAGCAAGTTATCTCCTAAAGGATATGAACACCCGGCTCTTGAATAATCTTTTAAGACTTTAAAAAACAAAGTACCTGTCAGCATAACTGTCCGAATGTTGGCTTTTTCCAGCTTCTCAATCACAGAGACAGTTTCAGGTTTCAAGCAATTGTGCATGACTAAAAAGCCCAGGAAAGTCATATCGCGTTCCGCCTAATTCCAAAAGGGAAATGAAGAGCTCTGTACGAAAACGAGTTTACCTGCTCCCTTTTGAGGCGGTGCATATTATGCCAACTCAATTTTGATTCTAGTTTACGGTGCGCCAAAGCTAATACTCTAAAACCCTTGCAAGTATAGCTCAGTAAAGACCTCTCCATCGTAGCTGGGACTAAATGAAGACTTTAAAGAAAGGTAATGCATAGTTTACGATTAGTACCTGTTGCGGGGTCACACAGAGCTCGCAACTTTTCGGGCGATCCTTTGCAATACAACTCCATATGCGAACTTCCCAAGGTTCGGACAATCACGGACATGCGCTGTAACTTGGAACTGAAGGGAAACTGGCGTAAGATTCCTACTTCGTATGGTATCTAACACAGGCGACAAATTAAGTCGCAAATTCTTAGATTAAAAACAAAATACTTACTAGGAAGTTTGTTTGAGACATCTCTATACTATTCATGGATTCACAATCATCTATAGACGGTTTAACAACAGCAGGAGTCATGAGTAGGTCAGTTCGTGACGGGTCACAAGCCATTTCTTCTAAAATCTGAGCAAAAAATAAGGCACGTATAAGCTGGCGATTTAACGTTATATGCAGAAACAGAAAAAAGGTATGCAGCATACCCAGCCTGTGGCTTGGAACATTTTGACATCCAACGGAGCCCCTGTCAACTGCCCCTGTACGCAAGATAACGTGTGACAAGTAGCTAAAGCGACCAGTAAGGGGTCTTTGGGCGCCAGAAGAGCAGCTTCCTGTACCAAAGGTCCTAGCACTAAACCTCGTCTTGGAACCACGCCCCAAAAGTCTAATCCACTCTCTGTCAAGGTTCCCGTCTATTAAAAAGGGTTTAAAAACAATATTCAAAGTGTAAACCAAGCCTCGCCAAAATAAATGTACACACTTTGTCAAAACAAACAAGCTTGATTTTGCCTGCTATGTTAATTCGTAGTGGAGAAATGCAAAAAATGCCTTGTTTCCGTAGGCGCGTCTGTGAATAAACAGTGCCTACGGTCATAGCTGCAGGCATAGCTGGAGGCACTACTATGGTAATAATGTCCAGAGCTCGAATTATAATTTCATCCAAGGGAGCCTAACGTGACACCAATCGTTGAACAGAGCTTGAAAGATATAAATATTTACTACCTTTTTCTCTATGTAGATATAGATCGCGTATATCATGCCAAATACAGAGACAATGGCCATAAGACCCATGAATTTCATGGCATCCTTGTAGAAGTGAAAACCGACCGGTTTAGGATGCAAAATAGCACGCACTAGCTCGCCACGAGCAGTATTAAACCCGGTACGAACTACAACAGCGGTAACCTTGGCAGCAGCAGGCAATGACAATTAAAATCTTTTCAAGTTAAAACGTGATGGCCAGTTACTTGATTAGCGCCATAATGACGCACCTGTAAAACGCGCGTGCCGCAAAACAGCGTGTGTCTTTTGTGCACGTCAGGATCGTACAATTCATCTACGTACGGAAGAGGCGTTTTGGTCTCGGGATAAGATTCCCCTTGACGAATCGGAAATTGAACAGACCTCTTGCAAAGAATTGTTATACTTTACCGGTCAACATGCTTTCGTCCACTATACAATTGCCCGAAATTACTACTGCGTCACACGGCATTAGAATACCTTCCACAGGGATAGTAATGACGTCGCCAGGTACTAGACAACTGGCATCCTCTTCCTCGATACCTGTAGAGAGGAGCAACATATGACCGTATTTTGTAAATGGGAACAAAAATAGAGGGTTTACCGTGTGGTCTTACGATTTGGACACGCGAGCATTGTGACGATACCATTTCACGCAAAGCAATACTTTGCTTATTAAGAAATAAAACTTTAAACACCTTTAACGACTAGTTTTTAAAACAAATAAGTTACTTTTCGTGTTTCATATAACTCGGCGGCAATCGAGATGACAGTAACGATGATGATGACGTAAGCGTAATAAATGTACTTGTCCACTGTCCAGACAGCGATGCTGAACGCCTCGAAAACGTAAAAGGGATTAAGCACTTCTTCAAGTAGGAGCCGTAAGTATGATTTGATTGACACGTTGACGGTATTGGGGCCGTATAAAAGTAGCCTGGCATATAAAAACGAGAATAAAAGATATCGCCTTTCAACTACGCAGTCTGCTTTACTTGGAAGACTGAACCTCCGATGAATAGCCTTGGAACTTGTCGTGGAAGTCAATAAGGGTTGAATCGTTATCTATGCCAGAAAGAAGTCGAAAGGCTTCAATTTCGGGTCTCCAAATATATTTCCATTTCTTGTGGATGAAGAACTTGATTTGCTTCTTGGCCCAAAGACAGGTATTGTCAGTGGGTGTAGTAGGCTCGGTGTGAGAGCCCGATGAATTAAGACAAAAATCAACAGGAAAACCTGGTTTTGCTTCTTGAAACTGCACTTTGCTAATATACTTCTGGCCATGAACGTCCTAGGAAGAAAGCTTCATTTTATAAAGACCACGAACACGTTTAGGACCTAAATTAGGTTATTATAATACCTTCAGCAGCAAGACCTCAGCTTTTTTTACTTCACAGATTGAGTACTGAAGAGGAATACTGAGGAAGTCAAACCAGTAAACTACGAAATATGGAATTCCAAGTGAAACCACCGCAATAATATGGAAGAGAGCAGTTTTGAGGAGGTTTCGTCGATACCCAGTGGCTCGAAGAACTTCGTCATATCCAGCTGCAATCGTAACATTTTTCGAAGGTACTCGGACATTTAAACGTCTGTAGCGCATCTCAATCCATGGAATGAGATGAAACACTGCAAACACTGAAAGAAAGTATTAACTAAACAAAAATGAAACGTCCCAATGCCTTGTATTAATCCTTCATTAGTTAGTGGTATTTCCCCACTTAACCGTTATCGCTGCACTTTCATAAATAAACTTACACGCCATCTACCTGTAAGCAGAAAATGTCAATGATCTTTCCAACATAAGGCGGGAAAATGTTTTACGAGATTTTTATTATGTCGGAATATCACTTTATTATGTCGGAAAATAGTCGATTATAATTTATAATCATCGACTATTTTCGGATATAACACAGATAATAGTTTGAGTAGGTTTCGGATCTTTTTTGTATCCTTTTAGATACTATACGTCATGAGCAAAAAATTTGTATCAACAAGCTGACAATAACGAAACACGGTTATACTCAAACCCATAATTTGATAATATTTATTTACAAGCGATACACAATTAAATTGTAAACAACTGAGTTCAAAGACGATTTAGCAGTAGTTAATGCAGGTTATGGATTAGCTAAAAGGAGTTGTATGTACAATATCAAAGTGAAGGGGGCGCGGTTCCTATTGGAGGTTTCTTTCCATGGACTGGCAAAATAATTGCCTTACACGGCAAAGAAATCCTTGAAAATCCCTAGTGGAGTTAAGCAGAGCTTCGAGTTCATCAGTGAGCCCGCTCAAATTCGGTTCACTTTCAATAACTATTCGAAGGATACACAATATGTTTTAACCGAAAAATCTATTTAAAAAAATGAATATCACCTTTAAAATCCGGGTTGCCTGTGCCTTGGATGCTAATTGAACAGACACGTGAGGGGTTAGAGCGCTCTACGTGCGTAAACTGTATGCGCATTTGTTTCTTACTGGGAGTAGTGACGATTTGCATCCCTATACATTGCTGGTACATAGCGACAGCTTTTTTTATGTGTTCTTCTACTTTCTCAAGTTCTGCATGCATACAGACAAATACGGTTATTTATAACGAATAAGAGCAATAAGTGTATAGTACTTTGGCGGTTTTTAGCTGCACCAATTTGAATAGCATTGATCTGAGACTCCAAATTAGTCACACGGGCTTCTGCTTCTCCAACTCTTACAGAACTTTCGGATAGCAATTCGCGAGCCTTAACGATGCTTTTTTCGATATCTTGCTTCCTATTCAACAAACGTTCTTTGGTCCCCTGTGGCCTGTCTTGAAGCTCTTTTAAATACGCTGGAAAAAAATACTAAGAATTGCTTTGAACGTAAGAATTTTGCAATTACCTTGCTTGGATGAAAGGCTGATAAATAAAGAATTCGTCTTGCGGCTTGTTCTATCATTTCTCTTCATGGCATTTTCCCTACACATATCTTTAAAACTTTCTACTTGGCGGTGGCACCTCCACCAATTTTCCGATTTTGGATGACAATCGCTAGGGGAAGGTCCATCTGAGAAGGTCCTTCGGGAAAGTGTTTCGGGAAGGTCTTTCTGGCCAAGATAGTTTTTATCCGGGTTTAAATCTGAGTCCAAAGATTCCATTTCCAGATCACAAAAAGATTCTAGATCCAAATCACTATTCACGAAATCAGCTTCAATGGCATCAATCATCTCCATATTCTCCTAAGTCAAAGTCGTTACAAACTTGAACAAGAAATTAGTTGTAATACCATGAAAGTTATCAAGTCACAAAACAAACATTCGAATTTCGGAATAAATTTTTGTTGACAAGCTGGGCGCTGGCGCGCGTTTCCTTATTCAATGAAATTGCACCTAGCAAAACTTCAAACGGCGAACTGTAGTCATTTTGGCGAGGGACGGAAATGAGACTATGATGAACTGAAACTTGTAATTTCATTGGTCGAAGAATTCCGCGGTTTAGAAGTTTGTACATTAAACAGATATCGTACATTAAATAAACAAGACAATAACATGCATATTAACTAAAGTTGGTGATGATACAGAGAGATATAAACATATTTTCTTATATTGTTTAACGATTTAACAGTTTTTAGCTTCGGTGTCTATGTCCAAGACCTGGTGTCATTTTATTTGAGTTGGCTTACAATTTATGGATCACGATTCGCGGATTTTAGATATTTTTCTGCCTCCATCTGTCTTTAGCTTGGAAACTAAACTCGTAAACAAATACAACGACGCATATCAACGTTGTAGTAGATTGAACAGTCATTTCTCAGGCAAAACCTTGAATGTCGTTTTCCTAGGCATTTTCCCTGTAAGTGCAAGTGAAATTAAGTGTGAGATTAGTAAAATGACAGAACCCAACCAAGACGACAATATTTTAACAACCCTAAAGATTTTAATAATTGGAGAGAGTGGAGTTGGAAAATCAAGGTAAGACACACGCGAATGTGGCAGATTCTATTCGCCTTCGTGAAAAGCGCAAATACCCCTTTTTGAAGTTAAATCGTACACCAATTGCTTCATCTTTAATTTAGTTTATTACTGCGATTTACGGATGATCTCTTTGACCAAGAACAGGCTGCTACTATAGGAGTAGATTTTAAAGTTAAAACGATTTCAGTAGAATCCAACAATGTCAAGCTAGCTATTTGGGTAAGAAATTTGCTAATCCATATACAATATATACATATTATGTACTGTATTGTGCGCTGTAAGAAAAAATATCTGGTTTAGGACACTGCTGGCCAAGAAAGATTTCGTACTTTGACCCCGAGTTATTACCGTAATGCACAAGGAGCTATCTTAGTTTACGATGTTTGCAGCCGTGCTTCATTTTCTCGCTTAGATGCTTGGTTAGAAGAGCTGGAAACGTACGCTACTCATCCTAACTTAATAAAAATGCTAGTAGGAAACAAGATTGATAAGGTATTGTTAAGAAGTGAATAAGCTCCCTGCCCTATTTTCAATTCTATAATAAAGTGACTGTTAGGATCGTCGGGAAGTCAGTTTAGAGGAAGGAAAGAAATTCGCTCGACGACACGCGATGCTCTTTATCGAAGCCAGCGCCAAAACTCGGGATGGAGTCCAGTGTGCCTTCGAAGAGCTAGTCCAGAAAGTATGCAGCATTCAGAAATTGTTTGATTTCGCATAAAACCTTAAACCATAAAACCTTTCGCATATTTAGATCATTCAAACACCTGGCCTTTGGGAGGCAGACTCTTCCAGAGGATTGACCGTAAAAGATGGCAAAGGAGCACAGCAACAACCCGCCTCATGTTCAGGCTACTGTTCTACGTTATAATAACATTAATTGGCTTTGGTATATCATAATGCTTGGGCATATCTCTTGTATTAGCCTTTTCCGTTTCTTGGCTTTTAACTAGTCTGGCCAAATTTTTGTTAATAAATCTATTGCATTGATTAGAATGGTAACCCAAAGTGACGAGTCAGCAATTTTTCTTATCTGCGCGTTATCGGCACTACCATGCTTGAATGAGATGAGGCCTATCATCTCTAGCCCGACCACTAGCAAACATGAATTTCTTGCAGGCAATTGTGTTTTTAATTGTGGTGACAAACGTGAAGTGTGCCCGTATTTTAGCTTGGTCAACTGTTGGTACGAAAAGCCATCAAAATGTCTTTATACCGTTACTTGATGCACTAACCAAAAATGGGCACGAGATTACTTTTATAACGAACTATGAATGTAAACTACCTATTCGTCAAGTCCTAGTACATGAGCTGGACTTGAAGAACATTAACTTCTTTAATTATTTTGACAATCGCCAACAGAGCTCATGGGCACTACGCATTCAGATGTTGAGTGAAATGGGTAATTTTACGTCCCACGCAATTAAAAGCGTCTACCGGCACGAAGGCGTCAAACGAGTGTTGACAGAAAAGTTTGACTTGATGCTAATTAATATGGCGTTGGTGGATTTGTTCATGCCGTTGATCTATACATCGCAACCATCCACTCCGTTCATCTTAATCAGTCCAAATAACCTGCTGACTGGTTTTTCAAAAGTTTTCGGCGATTTTGAACGTTGCGATCATGTGCCGTTTCTGCTGTCAGGCTTTACGGATCGTATGAGTTTTCTGGAACGCGTCATGAACACAATAACTGTATCAAGCCTGAATGCCCTCTATACGTATGTCGCGATCCCTCGCTCACAAGCGCTAGCGAGGACTTATTTGAATAATGACTTCCCTTCCTTGGACGAAATGGTAAAAAATACAAGATTAGCCTTCATAAACACACACGTAAGCACGAGTTACTTGCGACCATACCCACCTGGCATTATTGAAGTCGGAGCCATGCACTGTCGCGAAGCCGAACCTTTGCCCCAGGTTCTCTATATATATATCTACGCTGAAGAAGTGCTGTTTCATAATAAATAAACAAAAATATTCCCCTAGGATCTTGAAGACTTTGTTAGTAAATTTAGTGAAGGATTCGTGGTCTTCGCAATAGGTTCAGCCATTCCTATGGATCAAATGGATTCGACACTTCTAAAAGCACTTCTGAATACCTTCGCGAGGTTACCTGTTGGAGTTATTTGGCAATGGAAGGGAAAACCTTTTATAAATATGTCGTCTAATATTAAACTCGTTCAGTGGCTCCCGCAACAGGATTTACTAGGTATTATGAGGTTTTATTATACGAGTTAAAAATGAGTACAAATTTTAATAGGTCACCCTAAAATACGCGCTTTTCTATCACACGGAGGTTTAATGAGCCTTCAAGAAGCAATTTATCACGGAGTGCCTCTGTTAGGAATGCCTTTAGGAACGGATCAAGATATGAACGTAAACCGCGCCGTACGGGAAAGATATGCCGTACGAATTGAATGGAAAGGATTGACAGAGGAAATCCTCTACGATTCCCTTACCGAGCTGCTTTCAAATCCAACGTAAATATTCACCTCTCCGCTTATAAACAGCGTTGATATATGGTAATGTTTATTTTAGATACAAGCAAAATGCGCTACGGTTATCGAGCTTACTAAGGGATCAACCTGAACATCCGTTGCAACGTGCAGTTTTTTGGACGGAGTTCACCTTACGACACGAAGAAACAAGTTATTTCCATTCCGCAGCCCGCGAACTGTCGCCTTGGCAGCAAGCGTTAATTGATGTCTATGCCTTTATCATTTGCATTGTTGTATTCAGTGCCATGTTTTCCTTTATTATGGTTAAATATGTGTGCCGACGATGCTGCAACAAAAGAAAGGGAGGGCATAAACGAAAGTCCGACTAAATATTTAGCGAAAGGTCAAATAAGCAAACGATTATCACGTTTAGAGGCTGGAAAGCTAACGGCAATCACTGAGGATAGCTCAATACACGTTTCATAGCAGAACACATAAAATCCACTCTTTCTTCATGAGTCATTGGCAAAGATGCAATCATAGCAAGTACTGTATCTTTATCAATGACACCATTCTTGGTCCCCTCTACCAGTTGCTGACGGGAAGGCACTTCAAGTTCAGTACTCTTTTGTTCGCTAACAGGCTTAGCTAAAGGCTCGTCGTCATTATTCTCAGGCAAATTTTGGCGATATTCTTCAATTATAACACAGTCAGCGTCAACGTTATCATGCTTTCTTTTTGTCCCTGCTTCGCCCTGCACAGACCATATCTTCCTGAAATTTATCAACGCAATACGAATTTCGTGCAATTCTTCGGGAGTGAATATCTCCCGAACTTCTTTTGCATCCATTCGACAAAACTCGCCTATTTGACTAATCCCCTTTTGGATCAAAACGTCCCTCACATTTTGCAATCGAGGCCCTGCCAGCATACCATTAAGAATTGGTACGATAGCTTCATGACATTGGTCCAGTTCATGAAAGAAAGATTCACTCGAAACATCTTCCGCGCAAGCTTCCAAGGGGTTGGCCAGCTCTTCGTCGCCAACTTCGGTTCCGTCATCTAAAGTTAAAGAGCGTCGCGATTTCAAAGCCGGTGATGGCCCAATTTCCTCGCCCGTTTCAGGAACCGCGAAAGAGACTTTGCGAGACTTTGGCGACGGCGTATCTCCATTTGTCAATCGGCGTTTAAGAATACTACCCGACGGACTTGCTGCTTGAGCAGGGACCGAAATAACATCAGAATTGTGTGCGGGGCTAGTCGACACATGTCCTGGAGTTGGCGGATTCTTCTTGGGAGTTTCCGGAACTGGAACTTTGGTGGCATTCATTGAGTTCTTTGCTTGCGCCAGTTCGAGTAACCGCGCTCCTCGTAAACCACTAAGTGATTGCGCAGTTTTAGACACCGACTTGGCCCAACTTCCCTTCGAGGAAGCTTTCGCTCCATTTTGGCGCGAAAGGGATGCTCGGAGCTTTCCTTGCCGAACCGAGTGTTGTCCAAACCAAACCTTGTCCAAACCAAGTCCGTGTCTCTCCATTGAAGCCTGATCTGGAACTTTAGGAACCAAGGCAGGTTGAGCTTGGGAAGCAAGGTTTGGTTCATTTGACGCGAAAGTATCAGCTTGATCTTCATCTCCAGAGGCAAGAGTCAGGGAATCATTTTGTACCACATTCGCCAAAAGCGACGATACCTTACCATCTTCTAACGGCATTGGTACGTCGGATTCCGCGGGAGAACCTTCAGCTTGGTCGAGAGTAGATGGCGCATCTTCTACATCAAGTCCTAATTTGCGCCTGTGGTGACCATTTGGCTTCACAGTTTCATGGTTGTTTAAGGTTTCCTCGTGTAAAGAAGCAGCGTTACCCGTTATTTTGCTGTCGGTTCTCTCGTGGTGCTTTTCCGGACTTGACACGCCGGACTTGTCGACCTCCACTTTACTCGGGGATGTAAGTGTGTCATCGCCTAATAAGAAGGCTTGTCGACACCAATGTTCAAAGGGCAATTGCTTGATTTTCACGACAGCAAGTTTCTCACGCTTCCTGGGAGGCTCAGAAACCGAACTACTAGACTCCAGACCTGGTAACACAGGTGCCCTTACGGACTCATGCGCAGGCTTCTTTGTAGATCTCTCAGGTGTGGAATTGAAGTCAGATGGGCTCAAACTCATTACATTCGTGACTTCGACAGGAACATTGGGTATGAAGGAAACTTGGGATTTGATGGGTGTGTGATTTGAGGCACTTGCGTTCAGATTTTCAGGAGAGAGAGAGGGTTTCACGGAAGTGGTGCTAGCTGCCGTTTCAAGGGGCTTGTCCGGTGAAAACCACAAAACTGCGGGTTCAGACTTGTTTAGGTTTTCACCAACAGAATACGAATCCGTCCCTAAGCTTGCTGGCGCTTTCAAGGGGGAAGCTTCGGTCGACAAAACTTTTCCACAAATTGGAATTGTTGAAGTCATTTGTTGACTCACTACGGACGGACTAGTTTCTGTAGAAGTTACGTTTGAAAGTTCGGCCGGTTCTTGGCTTTCGTTTTCCGCTAGCATGGACAAAATTATAACCGTGCTAGGTAAAGGCTCGGAGGATGAGCCTGGTTCAGTTGATATCACATCTTGGACAGCAGGAACAGGTTCCGAGCTTCTTTGAGTCGGCATTTCTGCCAGACTTCCCTCATTCACTTGCTTTTTACCTAACATTCTGACCGATTTGTTCTTCTTTACGCAGTTTTTGGCAGCTTTGTCAAAAGACTGCAGCAAATCCTGGGTAGGTTGTGACTGTCCGTTACTGGCCGAGTCGAGGACTTTCGTAGCATTCTCCAGCTCGCCGCTCGCAGCTTTGCCCACCTTAGCGCGTTGTGTGGAACGTAAAAGTCGCTTGGTCTTAACCTGTTTAGCAATAATGTCTGTAGGCTGGGTAGGAGTAAGGCAAGCCTCGTCCGGAACGTGAACTGTCTTCATGCCAGCCACCCTGGTAGAAAAATGGTTATTTGGAAACGTTAAATAAAGGAGGTTAAACGAAAAAAACAAACAACAAAACTTACGGTCCTAGTAACGATTGAGAATCATCGCATCCTAAACTGGACTGGCTGTAATCATTATACATAGCTGGAATGACCGAAGTAGCTCGCAATACTTCTTTCTGGTGTTTGGTGAAAACCCGGGGGGATTGAGACGGCATTGGAGCAATGTAAACAAAGTCCTAGGTGATTGGTTGAGACTATTTTGCCGGGAAAGTTTCAAATAGTTTTTGCTTACTTCTAATTTGCTGGAAATTAATTTGCTTTTGCGTTTGCTGGATGAGTCGTTTTTCATCAGTTCCACCTGGCTTTTCTTCGACTCAAAAGATTTCTTCGACTCAAAAGGTTTCGTCGATTCATAACGATCTTGGAACTGACTCTCCAGAGTCTGTTATTCATGCAAATAAAGCGGTTAGAAAACATACCATAGTTTCGTATTTGTGTTCTACCTTCTCTTGATAAGAAAAAATTATATTAGACAGCACGGAAGACAAGACGTTCTGCAATGCATCCAAGTCACTTTTGGAATCCGCATTCAAAATCAGTGTCCGAACAGCCAAACCAAACCGTTTCTCCCATGTAACGTTACCACGAAGCATCGTTACCTGCTTGGTAAGCTTTTTAGCCATAAATCCTAGCCATTGAAGCGCCAGTCCATTCCAGCCTAAGAAAAATGTATATTTATTTCTTATTTTAATTCTTAAAAAAAAGAAAAAATAAGTTGACTATTATACCTATTCGTGTTATCGAAGGTGACCAAGTTAATATGACGCAGAACAGGGCTACGTGGAAAAAAACATGACCTTTTAAGGTGAATTCTCCCAGTAGCTCTTCAAGCCAAGTGTTCAATTCGGATTCTTTAATCTGCTCTTGTAGAGAGGAGCAATAGAAATGACAAAGTTCTTCAAACGTGTCAAAAATGTTGTCAGTCACAGCCAACGTTGTCAAGTCAAAGGAGAACCGTAAGGGCAAGAATGTAAAAAGTTTTAGCTTCTTAACGTCAAACTTCACGGATGTGTTCTTCTCCTTATTGAGCCGAATGACACTGGAAGCGGCTGTCATCCAGCAATGAAAAGTTTCGGGCCGGGAGACTTCCCGTGCCAACTCGCTGGCCAATTCTGGCAACATGTCGAACGGATTTTCCATTAAAGCCCACGTAACGACTTTGACAAAGGTCTGGACCTGATCTGGACAACGCGCAAAACAATAGCGAAGAAGGTGCGGACTTGGTTTCCTACTGGCCAGTGCAGCCATCGGTTCCTCCAAAGCCTCCTCCTTCTGGCTTCCCAGTCTTTCCTCCACGTTTTCCGCCTTACATGGGTCATGCTTAGTCGATCCAAGGAACCAAAGCTTCTCAAGCAAGGGTTGAAATTCGAGCAGCATGTCCTGAGGCGTGACTTGAACCATGGTTACCAAAATGATCGGAATGGAAGACTCGTTCTTGTCAGCTTTTTCCACAAGCTTTTGTGCTTGACCAAAATACGACTTGCAAAACAGTTTAATCTGCAATGGCGGCAAAAGTTTCAGGACTTCAGCCCACGACTCGACGATTTTGGGAAGCAGCTTTGGGTACAGATGTAACAAGCCCATGTCTTCACCAAACATGAATTTGAAATACGATTCGACGGTTAATTCGTAACGCTCCTCTAACGCAGGACCCAGTAGCCTTAAAACATGCAACCAAACTTGTATCTGTGCTGTGGCAATGGCTTCGGATTTGGCTACAATGTTCCGTAATGGCATGAGAACTAAGCGAAGACGTTTTTCGTGATTCAAAACTGAAGGCTCTACTGCAAAGGCATCGATCAAAGCTGCCCAACGTAGGACGCCCTTTTCACGTATGGCGAGATTGGAGTTGGCAAACGCTTTTTCTGGTGTCCTCAATAAGGCGTTTAGCATTTCCACCGATTTGGATAAGGTTATGCCTAGAGATCCAACAACAAATTCCCAAATATCCAGCGCATCGTCTTGCTGTTTTGCCACCAAATCTACCAAACTGTCGCAAAATTGGCCTCGTTGTTCTCTATCCGCCATTTCCTTCCGTATTACGTCACTTGATACGGTACGAAAATGTTGCATGAACTTCAAATTGGACGATCGCACGGATACGACGTTATTGCTGAGAAAACGGAAAATTCCGGGCATGAGTTTCGGCAAGCGATTTTTAATCAGCTCTGGCTCTATGCTGTGGACGATGAGAAGCAAATCTGGAATGCTTATGAAGATGCTGGACGACGGAATCAATTTGCCCGCTAGAAACCAAGGAATGATTTCGGTAACTAGTCTTTTGCAAACCGCAGTAGGAAGTTGGTCTGGGTTTTGGCTAGCGAGCTTCTGAATGCACCACATTCCATTGCGGTTAATTTCTTTTTGATTCTTCCTGATAATACTTGCCAGGATAAGTTTCACTAGTTCGCTTACTTCCCCTTCCTCAAAACTTGTCACTTTCTGAAGGAAGAATCCCAAAACCTCCATTGCTAGGGCACATACGCTGGCGTTTTGTGCATCAATATCTCGTACCGCAAATTTGTAGAAAGATTGTTCAAGCGTATTGAACTGACCATAATCCAAATCTCCTTGGCGAAGATATCTTTATAAATAAAAAAATAAATCTTTAGCATTATTACATTCATTATTATAGATAATGTTGAAGTTGAAACAAGCCGTTATTAGCCAGGCTTTACCTCGACAATTCTCTATAAACTCCTAATTTAACTGGGATAGTTAAATTAGATTTTTTGGACGCCTCTATAAGCTTCTTATAATCCATATCGCTAATTAAACTTTTATCCAAACCCGCTATGAATAGAACTAGGACTTCACTTTTCCCATTATTCTCCCTACGTTTGGCGCGGTTGGAACAACACAATGAACTTTGTTGTTTTGAGCATGTTGAACCCATGCATATAACTTCTCATAGATGGCGTTTGAAGTGCCTTTTAGTCTTCATTTATTCCAAGAAAAATCGTCCGTAGCATGTTCAGCGCGTTAAGATATAAACAGTAAAGTTAATGGTCATTTTTAATTGCAAGTATTCAACTCCTATCACGTAGCAGCTGCCATACAGTGAGTGACATCATGGGCAGCCGAGGCTATGGATCGACAGTATCCCACATTCTAGCGGAAAAAAGTTTTGCAGACGTCGGGGGTCTTTTGAGAGATTTGGCACGTTTGATGGACCACCGAGAGTCTGCAGATCTTCTGTTTTTGCTTGGTAGGGAAGAGACCCCAATTCATGCCCATCAAGCCATCATGATCGCTAGGTTTGACATTGAAAAAAAAATGCGTAAAATTTTCTGAGCGTGTTCGTCTTCATGATTAGTCTTTTGCTTTAGATGCACCAGTTTCCAGAATCTCAAAAGGGGAGAAATATTCCACATGCCAGGAGGAGCACCTGTATCAGCCAGTTCACAAGCAGCTCCCATTCCCATCCGTTTGCCGCATCATCAACCCCAACATTTTCGCAACATTCTGAGCTACATTTACACCGGCAAAGTACGCTCCATTTTAGTCTTAATAGGTTAAGTCTGGTTTTGAGCTTTTGATTTTCCTTGACAAAAGGCATTGCTGTCCGAAGGGACCGTAATGGAAATGTTGTGGCTAGCGCAAGACCTGGGCCTGGAAGATCTCAAGAAAATGTGCGAAGATTTCTTATCGTCCGGTCTCACTGTGCAGAATGCTTGCACGCTGCTAGGAGCTGCTCTTGAATTTGAAGAGCGTGCTGGCTCCGCAATTGCCGTACCCGTGCCAGGTTTCACTGAGAAAGTGGTGGCATTTATTGGGGAAAACGCAGCGGAATGTGTGCAAACCACCGGCTTTTTACGTTTGGCCAAGCCTGCTTTAATTAGGCTCGTAGTTTCTGATCAGGTAAAAGTTTTCCCATAGCTTTTACGTAAAACTTTAATCCTTTAATTCTTCCAGTTTGCTTTGGAAGAGGAAGACGTGTGGCGATGTGTGCTATCATGGGCTAAAGGCCAAGCTGGCATACCAGCAAATAGTCCACCTTCTATGTGGGGTGACGAAGAGCGTAGGCGAATTGGAGTAGCCTTATCTGGTGTTGTTAACCATGTCCGCTTGCTTTTAATTGGTACGCTAATCTCTGGAGAGCTTTTCCTAGTTAATGTAAACCGTTTTTTTTTTGTTGTTTTTTCACATAGATAGCCAAGTGTTTGCCGAAGAAGTGGAGCCGACCGGGGTGGTACCTATTGAAGTGTCGTTGGAACGTTACCGACTGGCAGCACTGCCTAACAAATTTTCTGAAGATAAGCGGCTCCAGCCTCGTCAGACGATCCGCTTTTTTGCCAACTCTCACATTTTAAACCACGACAAAGCCCATTTTCAGCGGATCCTCAATACTTGGTATGGCGTGCCTAACCAAACTTGGCGTTGTATTTATCGAGCTTCTAGCCACGGCTTTTCAGCCGATGCTTTTCATCAGCATTGCGATGGCGTCGCGCCAACCTTCGTTATTGTCATGGTAAGTAAAGCTGTCCTACTCATCCCTGGGTTCCACCCGTACTTGTCTGGTCTTGTCAAGACAAGAAAAGCTAAATTGCGGCTATAATGCGCCACCTTTTTGCCTCCTTTTTGGTTGGCTCTAGGGCACGCAAGGAGAAGTGTGCGGTGGATTCAGTGATGTACCGTGGGGTCAAACCGGAATCAAAGGCCGTTACGTGGCATCTAATAGAGCCTTTCTCTTCTCCTTGACTAACCCGCAACTTCCCCAGCGACCCGCACGCTATGACATCGTGAAGAAGATGTTCGCTATCTGCTACCATCCCGAGTAAGTAATGTCCGAATCAATAGGCTTTTTAACAACTTTCGAAGAAAATCCGACAATTTATTCGCCTGTTTTCTTTTGGTGGGTCAAAGTTGTGGACCCATTTTTGGCGCCGGAGCCGATTTGCTGATAGCATCGCATTGCAATACCAACATGGAGAGCTATTCCAACTTGCCCCACTCTTACGACGGAGAGAACGCATCTTCAACGAGCTTAATGGGCAACTACAACTTCTCGGTCCTCGATTATGAAGTTTTCACGGTAACTGATGCTACCTAGTTCAAGTAAAGCCACAAGTTGCGCTAAACTTGCCTTGTCTCATTGCCCAATTTCAGTAAATTTACAATTGACCAACGAATCGCCTTTTGTACTTCGGTGCAACTCATTCTACTTTACAGCGAAGTCTTCCATAAATATGCCAAGCCATTGTCCGTCCCTTTTTATGCTACAGTAGAGATTCCAATTTCGGGGCCTCTCGGTTGTTATTTTGTTACCCTTGTTATCTTTAGGTTTGTCTTTTTCTCAAATAAATCAAAGAAATCTTGCAGCAAAATGAACTTTCTGAGGAGAAAAGACGTGATAGCCCGGGAGAGCTAGTTTAATTTCAATTTTCTTGTATTCTTTACAAACGAAAGGGCGACAAGGAAGACAAGAAGCCACAGGAGAATTACAGCATCTCTTCAAAGCGAATGGCACAGCTTTTTGTGTACGTTAACTATAGTAACTACCATATTCGTGACCCCTGTTCAGACTTCCGGTTGCTCCGCTTGGGGTGTTGCTGGTTCTGTAAGAACATTTGCAAGCGTCGTAATGTCTGGTTCTTCCGCTGAACCTGATGACTCGGTGTTGTCTACGTTCATCAAGAAAGTGGCTATTTCGTTGTCTGCGGCGTTAATTTCCTCTACTCGGAAGCCTGGTAACAGTGTACGTTCGCTTTGCCATCTTTGACGAGCTTTTTCCAGATCTTTGCGCACTGCAGCGTGTAAATCGTAGACAGGAGGTCTGTTGGTGTTGGGTAAAAAGCCGAAGGGAGATAACCGAATCATTAGCCGACTTGCCGCCAAAGTGTTCTCTAAAGCTGTCCTCTTTCTTTGCATTCCAAATTACCCAAACTTACTTGGTGTTGGTGTAAACTTTGCTCTGCAATATTTCAACGTCGTGTTTTACATCCGACATGAGAAGCAATAAGAAATCGTACGGACATTCGCCCTTTTCACCAGGCCGGCCTTCAGATCCAGGCCTTCCGGCAGGCCCAACTGGCCCCTAGAACGTAAAAAAGCACACAAAAAATTGAATCATGTTGTGGAATTAAAACGGTTTCAACACAATCTGGAAAAAATCGAAACCGACTTATTTTTCTCTCTTTCCTCGTTCCACTCACTCGCTTTCCCTCCCTAGCGTTCTTTTTTCTTAAGAAAGATCAATGTCTTGTTATGGCTTTTGTGTGTGCTTGGAAAATAAAAATCCTGGTTTAAGCTATAAAGAAAGGCAAAAAGGAGAGAAAAAGAAGTTCGACTGTCGGTTACGGGATATTGACCACGCACGCAGAGTGAAAAATTTATGCTTCCTTGGGAAAACGTTCCCGGTAAAACCCCAAAACGAAATAAGACTGCTCGGAAGGACTCGTAAATAGCGTAGTCTTAATGTCAGTTATTTTCTAAAGTAGTATGTGTGCTTTCACACTATGTGTTTCTCAATATCATGAGATGACGCGATCTAATTTCTGAGAGGTACAGAATTTGCGTAGGTTTGTCTACATACCACAGGCCCTCTTTTGCAGCGGCAGAATTTGCCTTTGGTATTGTTGGCACCGATGAGCGTGTAGGAATCAAATGGAAGATCTTCAGGTCCTATTGCTGGCACCTTGGGGGGCGTGACTGGAACAATATTCGGTGTAGTGCAAGCTTCCCCCTGTGGACCTTGTGGACCTAATAAACTCAATAAATGATGAGGAAATTTGGAAGGAGCTAGAAACATAGCGAAGTATAGAGGCAGCAGCAAAGCTTGTAGTAGCATAGGACTCATTTGCTGTCATATGGTAATGGAGTATGGGTAAATGAAGCAGTAATCAGGGAAGTAATCACAACCGTTGCTTCGCGAGCTCTAATAGTGTGTAATGCGACGTGGTTGTAGTTCTGCGCAGGGACCAAATAAGCTCCGAATCCCTTTTTTGGGTAGGAAAGCAAAGAGATAAATAATCTCAAAGTGCGTCTGCACGTGCACGTCCATGGCTTTGGTTTGCATGCCTTGTCAGAACTGTATATCCTTATGGCCAAGAAGCTTGTGGTCCTCATTCCTTAACTTTTGACGAGGAGATGTCGCGGTAAAGAATGATAGTATACAACTAACCTGGAAAGCCCCTTGATCCTGTTTTGCCTTCTATGCCCGGGGGACCTAAATAAAGGAAAGAATTGAAAATAAGAAAGAAGCGAAGAATCCAGAGTATAGGTTAAGTTAAACCACTAATGATCGACATTATCCGAGGGGGGAAGGGGAGTTGGGGTATCCAAATAAAAATTTCCCGAAAAAACTTGCATACCTTCGGGCCCAGGAGGACCTGCAGCGAAAGAGTACAATCGGATTGCTGTATTCAAAGCGGAGACTTTTTCCTCCAAGTTTTTAATGCGCTCCTCCAACTTAACGACGTGCTCGCATGCAGCGGCACAACGCTCTGTTGACGCTGCAGTCGATGGAGTTGGGCGTAATGAGGGTTGATTAGCTCCGTAATTAACTTGAGCTTGGCATGTTCGATTGTCAGCACGGAGTTCATACCCGTCTTGACAAGCACAGTGATACGAGCCTTCAGTGTTGATGCACTGCTGGTCGCAATGCCCGCTCTCTGTTTCGCACTCATTGATGTCTGAACCCAATAGGACCCAATGATTTTAAAATTTGATTACGGAAAACCCAAGCAAGAATCACGATAATCTACGAGTGTTAGGCTACCTAAGCAAACAGGTCGAATGCCTGCTTTCTGGTTCTCGCCGCTGAATCGATAGCCTGCAAAACAGGTGCATATAATACGCCCAAAGAATACCGAACATTTCTGCTCACACAAGTTAAGCGAACACGGGTCCTTGTCGGAAGCTATACACCTGTTGTGGAATAAGACGAAACCAATAGAAAGTCATTGGATGAGCTCAGTGGTCCAACTCGGAAAAAGGTATGAAGAAAGATAAAAGGCATACTTTCCGGCAATAAACGTGTAACCCTGGCAGCAGCTTCTTTTGAAACAGTCCGACCATTCTCCCTTGCTATGACACTTGTAGCGGGTCGTAATGACGTTTTCAGATGGACATTGAATTGGATCAGTCCTTTATTTGTTGTCGGGAAAGAAAGGGAGAGTATTAGCACCAAACCACTGTTGCACAAGTATCTCCGAAGTTATAATCCAATATATACGTAAACCCCCCACACGAAGCGCAGATGTCACCCAAACTTACCTGGATACGGCATCTATGTTTTCTCCGTCTAAGTAATAACCAATGTCGGCTTCTTCAAGTTGCAAGTGACTCCATGCCGTATCGACGGTAAGCAAGATCAAAATGACCCGCCACATTCTTCTGCTTCTTGAGAACTAAAGAAAACAGCGACACGACAGAGATGACCTCGCTCAAGTTCTCGTAACACGGATCTAGATTTTTTTTTTGTTTATTTACCACGGGCCATGTGGTTTATGTTGTTCGGCGACCCTCAACATCCGCGAGCCCGTGTGGAAGTATTAAGCACGAAGTATTTTATTTTTTAAACCCGCGCATCTCTACCGACCACGCAACAATTCTAGCCCGTAGTGCAAAAATCAATAGCTTTTATTTGGCATTCATTTTCCCTGTACATGCCAAGGTGAGATAAATATGGGTTGGCACAAAGTACTCAGGATAATAATAATAGCAATATATAATACATGATGGTAGAAGACAAATTTGCTTAAAAATGGCATCACATTCAGCACTTCCTCGCATTCACTACGGTTTTCCCATTCAAAACTTAGCCTAGTGAGAAAAGTTTCTGTCTCATACTCCCTATTTTGGCTCGTCGCGCAAATTGGACGACCGTGATTTTTGAACGCTTTTATCGCGATGTGGGATTTTCACTTGTGACAATGGAAAGTGCGCTATGAAACGGAATTATTCAGTATAAGGAGCCTTTGAACTTGTAACTTGAAAAAGCCTCAACAGCGTTACAGATGCCAACATTGTCTTTGGGATTAGAATAATAATGTGATGTTCGCGACTCCAGGTTTGGGGAACTCGTGAATGGCAAATGGCGGTTGGCGATAAAGGACAGCTGGGGACGCTTCATTCTATGGCAGAGAACCGGTAAAATAATGACATAATTAATTACCCCCTTGCCTATATTTTTTCTTTTTTTGTTTGCTTCATCACTGGGTTGAGATAAATTCCCCCGCAGCTGGCCCCGCCCTTCCAGCTCAGAACTCTTTAAAGCGAACACGAACATGAGTTGAACAATTTAGCTTGATTGAGTAAGGCTCCAGAAGTCCAGTAAGACTTCCAATTCGAGTTGGGTATATAATTAGCCATATATTGAGTAGTGTCTTGATCATATTTGAGTACTGTCTTGATCAGGATTCGGTCATTTTAGACGCGGAGGGATGGAGAAGCATTCTACGTTCTAGACAGGACAAAAATTCAGGTCCCAGGGTTTTTTGCTTGGTATTATTCAAAGCATATTGCCATGGAGGATAAGTAAGAATGCTCCTAAGCCGATATTCTACTTGGCTTCTTATAAGAATCATAGTAAAAGATCCCCAAATTGCATCCCAGCAGCTCCTATCGATCACCTAGGGAAAGTCATGTTTCTTCCTTCCCTGGTGTCGCTTCCGGTCGTGTGCTATTTTTATTTAGACCAGCGTGGATAACTCATGTAAACTGGGTTGCAGTGGCTGGGTCTGATTATGGGACATGAGGCTTAAATCCAAGGTTGCCAAAGGCATTGTTGCAGCGCCTCCTGTAGAGGAATCGAGACCGGGGGCGGGTCCTTTGGAGTGGGGTGTGGTTAGCAAAGCCGCCTGCTGCAGTTTGGCTGACCGGCCGGCTTTTGTCCTTTCCTAAGAGACAAGCGAACAGTTTTTAAGATAACTTTCAGAAAAAGTGGCACATTAATGTGAAGGAAAGGAAGAATCGCTTACTCTTTGCCACACATAAACGTTATGTATCATGGCGATGCCACAAAAAACGATGGCTAAACCAATTAACACGGCGCTAACGATGGTAGGTGTGGGCGTACTGGCGTGCTGAATCATGGTGTACAATACTATATCTGGTGTGGTCGTGAAAGACATAAAATGTAAGCAAAAATATAAATCATGACAAGCCTTTTGTAAAAAAAAATAATAAAAAGAAAGAAAAAAACTAGCGGGCGCCCGAGCTATAATGAAGGCTCACCAGTAAGAAAGACAGGAATGGAAAGGAAGAATCCCGCGACAGCGCACATCCGTGTAACGGAGGAATCTTTGAGAAATTTGACGATTCTAAAGAAAACAGAAAGTAGAAAAAGAAACCATTCATTACGATAAACGACCCGGCATGTCTTGTAACGAATTTCTTTGCTTGTACAAGTGTGAAGGCTTTCTTTAAAATCGCTGTCTGTAGGCCCTGTTTGTCAAACGGTTCCGCTTGACAGAAGCCAGACTCACAAACACACGAAAACGGGGTCCATGCAGGTCACACGTACTAAACTTTCAGAGAGTGGGAGGAAGGGGGAACATACCCAGAATGGCACTCGACCAGCTTTTAGTAACATACACAACTTGGGAGCTCCCCCTTTAAGAACCTCCAAACGCTTGTGTATGGCGTTCTTAAAATAACTTACGACACTAGAAAACCATAGAACTAATTAAGGGCTTCTAGGACGCCGTGGTACTAAAAATGCTGCAGCCGAAAGCTGGCAGTTAAATGAGACTCGCATTTTTTACCATTTTTTTTAAAACTTTACCTGTCCTTGCCATGTGGTATCCGGAGCAGTTTAACCGCAAATATGAATTGAACGGCGCACACTAACAGGCAGCACACGTTGAGTGATATTGTCAGCGAACACAGGGCTAAGGTCACTTCGTACACTAGCGTATAGTCCAAGTTGAACTCGGAAGTCGCTGTCGTGGTCCACTCGTAGTCTTTGAGCGGGGACATTCGCAAGAGGAAGATTAGGGCCAAGAGCGCTAATAACAAGGATAATAGCGAGAGTAAACCCAACGACGACAGCATTTCGCGAAGTCCCGCTTTTTCCGTCATGGAGACCCAACGTGAGACACAACTTTGCGGTTGAAAAGACTGCACCGTAGCAGCTCCTGCACCGAACGGTCCACCAGATGCACCCGTAACAGTACTCCGACTTCCGATGTGGAACCCACCGTTAGCTATCACCGGATTGGTGGCTAAAATGGTGTTGGTCGCGGAACTACTGCCGGAAATTTGCCGATGTGGCAAGTCCCCGTTGACTACGCCTCTTCCCATCCCAGCGTGGCCAGGGGGCGTGGCGATGAGGTGACTTCGCTCTTGCGATGACTGATCCAAACCAGTCGTTTTGGTTTGGCTGGTGGTCGTGGCTGGACTCGTCGACGTCGACGTATTGTTGCCCAACGAATGTTTGGACGTGTTGAGCACCATATTCGCCACATGGCCGTTTAGGTAGGCGTGGCTTGTCCCTGAATGTCCAGCTGACAGATTGCGATATCGGCCCGAGCCGTGCATGGCCATCGGAGACGTGGGCCGTGGCGGAGAAGCAGGTGTAAGGATGTATCCGTTATGGAATGCGTAAGGTGAGCCAGGTGCAGGATGCGATGGTTGAGTTAGCCGCAAGCGGTCCCCGCGAGCCAGCGTCGCCATTGGGGGATCTTCGAATTCGTCCGACAACGTGTTCGAAGGCGTACGCAAATGACGTTCCATGGTGCTAGCTACGCCCATACGGTGCTGTGGAGGCGGTACTGCAGAAGTCAGCATGTGTTTAAGCATTCTTTTCTTTCTTCAACGGTGTGTGTTGTTTTCACTCGCGTGGCACATGACCAGGAGCTTCCTTTTCTTTTTGAATTTCCTACCAAAAAATAAATAATACAATACAAAATAAAACAAAGCGAAGAATAAATACAACTAACAAATAAAATAACAGTAAAAAGTAAAAAAAAAATAAAAAACACAAAAGAATGGAAACAAGAGGGGAACACATTACATCACAAGCTTGGGAATGCAATGGACGAAATAGCTGGCCCTAAAATTGCATGGCACTTGATTAGGTTTCCATTTACTTTAAGGAAAAGATTCCTGTAGATTCCCGCTAACGGAATTTCGTTCGTCGAAAAACAAAAGAAAAAATTGCGTTTTTTTATTAGTGTTCGCTGCCGCGGCTGAAAATCTTCCGAGACGAAAAAAAGCAGATAAGAGAAAGACAACACAGGTGAATAACCTCCTCGGATCTCAAGTACCATAAAAGCAGCTCTATACCGCAAGATTTGTACGTATACGTAGCTTGCATTGTTAATTGCTCTGGTAAAGGGGTGCAAAAGACACCTGAGAGAAAAGTGAGAAAGAGAGACAAAATTCTCTCTGGAGGCTGCAAACTGGCTCCCTTAGTAATGAACGCGGATGTCACGGTTTGAAATCCCCCACCCCAACAGCAAAGGAGGGGTAATCTGAAACGCGACTGGAATCTTAATCCCAGAAACCGATGTTTTGATTCAAGGCACCGAAAGGATCAAGTTGGAGTGCGCTTCCAACAGACCAGTTTTTACCTTCGGAAGGCACGTTATGTTGGGACATTGCGTTGGCACCCTTATTTTTATTTTATTTTATTAAGGAAAGGTAACTTGAGTAGAAAGGAGGGAAAAAAAGCCAGGAAATTCTTGAAAGGGAACTATGCAAGGACAAGGACACCGCGGCTGGACTTTGTCGTATTTCAGGATGCTGTAGGCTAGAATTTTCTTGCTTAATTTTGAGGGGGAAGGGACACGTGGAAAGGACGTGAGGTAGATAGGGGGATTTGGATGAGAAGAGTGCGTAATAAGTGTAGACTTCAGGCTACCTTGGCCACCGTACGACGGGCATGGGAGCCACACACACATACACACACACTCTCTCTCTTCTATACACTTTGCACTCTGGTGCACTGACCTATACATTGTTTGTACATGGCCAGCGATGTAGCACCTTTTGGCTTAGATTACCTGAGCGCAACACACTAAAGTTGTGGGAGCATGTCTACAAGTCTAGCCAATTGGGATATGCACAAACACGCTCTCTTCCATTTCTATTTCTATTTCGCGCCGTTTAACCTTACCGAGGTTCAGTTTTCACTTTACACGAAGCGTTGCCTTACCCGAGAGGATACGTGGTACACCCTTTTCCTGAGAACTGTAAACATTTCACAATGGCTCATTTACCATCCGTTGGAAGCTACGGTTTCCGTTCTGGCTCTTGGAAACGACTCGGCAGCGTATAGGGGAAGAAGCTTTTTCGGAAGAGGAATTTTTAGGGAGCCGGGAAAGCGAGCTGGCCACATTTACCGGAAACATTAGGCAAAGTGGGGAAACTGGGGGGTCAGATGGGAAAACAAATCTAGTTAAGATCTTTACCGTTTTACCAGGCGGTATTGGAAAAATTTCGGCTTTGGTAGACAGACGAGATCAGACTTGAGACAAGGATGGGAAACTTTTTGTTTTCTTTCGTTTCGGTTTCGAAGCCTCATGAAGCTCATGGGAAGGAAGGAGAGGAAAAGTGCGGACGGCTGAAAGGTAAGGCGGGAAAACTGGTTTGGTTTCCTTGTGGCTTGCTATAAGTCGAGTCAGGGCAAAATGATGCCAAGGTGTAAGTGAGTAGTAGTGTAGGTAGAGGTAAAGCGCATAGAGAGGCTGAGCGAGAGGAGAGAGGTAAAAAGAGCTGATTGACTGCTATGACAACCCAAAAAAGTAGTGGAGCGAAAGTCTTTGCAAGAGGGGCCTCCGTTGATCCGGAACCCACACGAAAGCGAATTCGAACTTGGAACAAGCCGATTAGCATAAGGTTTTGATTTCTGCTGCGAAACTTAATTGCACAGTCTGTTTGAAGGGGCTTCGGGGGAAAAGAGCGAATTTGCGTGGCTTGTTGTTTCGAAAGCGGGCCGGAGGCAGATACAAAATAAGTCAAAATGGACGCATGACGGTTAGGTTTCAGGGGGGGTTTGGTACCTGTGCTGCGTCGCTGGCGTTTTATCCTAACGGAAACATGGCACAAAAGGGCGGGAAACTTAACAGTTGTGTGAGAGTTTCAAAAACACAAAGAATGATCCTTCAAACACTACAACAGTAAAACTCTAAATCCGAGAATCCCAGAAGGGCGGCCGGAATTCGACACTTGATGAACATGATTATGTATGTATGGGACTTTTGGGACTCGTTTGCCGTGTCTTCTTCGTTGGCCTTTGTCGTCGCGTAGTACAACTGCTACCTTGTCGTCGAACATCCAAGAATCTTCACAATGACGACCAAGTCGCTGGCAGCACTTAGTACAACGGTCGTAACACTAGGCCCACGTTTACGCTCGGCGTAATACCTGAGCCCAATTGTTCTTGCTGATTGCCGACGAGCACCAACCAGAGCAAGCCAGACATCCCTCTAATGCTGGTAACGGTTGTACAACGTGCAAGCTGCAGTCCAGCCAACTCCAGGCAAACTGAAACCCAGCAGCTTTAGCGTTCCCAGCTGTACTTTGAAGTTACAGTGCCTCTCGGGTAGCCTCTGCTTTTGAATGCGTTAGGGCAAAAGGAGGAAGGCCATTGCCGTAGGCAAGGTATTAACCACTAACTGTCCATCTCGAAGAAGGCGAGGAGCAATAATAAAAAAGAATAAAAAAAGAATCGAGGCGCCAAATGGCAAACATTTGAATACGACCTTACCCAATTCACTACCCATTCGCGTAGGCGTAAGAATGTAATGTAGGCGTCATGATATTTTTTTTTTATAAAAAAAGCGAAAATTTATTACTTTATGGCAAAGACATAATAAGTGCAGGGACCAGTTTTTAGACATAAGAGTGGAAAACAACCGTATAAACAAGGGGCGGGTTTAACGGTGGCAGAGAGCAATCAACCGAGGACGTGGAGCAATTTGGGCCTGAAAAGCCGACCAAATGAAGGCAAAACGGAGCGGAAGGCCGGGTTTGGCTGGAATTGGAATGATGAGAGAACTAGATTAGGCCGTTAGGTTGGCTGCTGCGTTTGTCTTCGTCTCCTTTCTCATCCCTTGCCCGGAAATCTAAAGGGGCAATTTTTACTGCAAGATGTTGTATTTGACATGACGAGGAACGCGGTGAACTACTAAACGGCCGTCGTAAGATACCGAGGCAAACATCCACGGATCCACTGCAGACCACGCCACCGCGTACACGGAATCTTCATGTTCTTCATAAATGGCAATGACTCCATCCGCCAAGGGTCTACATATACAAAAAGAATGTCAGACAAAAATACCGCTCTGCCTTTCGTTCTTATAAAACACATTCTCCCGAAAATGCCGAAAATATTGGATTTCTTATCCCATTTTTTCCCCTTACTCTTGTTCAGGCTTGTCCATGTCAGCGTCGTCGTCGACCATGTGGCCCAATGGCTCTGAAGATAAGGATGCTACTGAGGACAATATAACACGGCAATCGCTACCGGCGGTCAGGATTAATTGGTCGTGGTAATGATTGTAGCGGACGGTCCAAACCCTATTCCCCCAAAGTTCAACAACCAACCCAAAGAAAAGAAAAAAAGTTAGCCAAGACAGCCGTAAAGTTAAAGATAAAAAAGGGGGGGCAGGAAGGCCGATGAGTTCCAAGTTCATTTATCAGGGAAAGAAATGTACCAATGAGCGTGGTCCTGACGGGTTTGTAATGGGGTTCGAGGATGTCGGATATCCCAGAAACATGTTCGGCCATCGTCTCCGCAAGATGCTAGAACGTATTGACGATTGGGATTGAAATCCAAGTCCCGGATACTGGGCGCATGTGCGTCTTCCACTGACCAAACGCAGTTTTGCAAAGTACGTAAATCCCAACCTTGGATTCCGTTTTCGTTACCCGTAGCTAAGCTGTAACCTCCCTGGTGGGGACTCCAAGCCCCGGCTAAAAAAAAAGAGCGAAAGAAAAACACACAAAACAAAGGAAAATCGATGCAGTTCACCGTCTTTTTACGGCTGCAGCAGCGAAAGAACGCTTATTTTTGCAGTTTTGGGGCGTAGGAGGGAGTTTTTTTTTTATTTTTGTACCGGTAAAAGGAGCGTACGTCTTGGAGGAAGCTGATAAGGCGCCTTGGGTAGTTAAACGAGGCGTGGAATTTTGAGAAGGACTAGTATCGTAGATGAGCACGGTGTGATCAACTAGCGCTAGCAGTTTATTGCCTTCATTAGGCTGCCATAAGAGGCTTTGAACACAGCCGTACGTTGTCGTATCCAATAGTTGGATTTGCTCTAGGCCTAATTGGGGCTCACTGCCGTCGATAGGCTCTAAATCCCCTTTAATGCGATAAAGGGCACCGTGTTTCCTGCATTGCCCATCTACCCAAAAAAAGTTCGTTAAAAACTGCATAGTTAACAGCGACAATTCTGCCAAGTAATTAACGTGCCACACACTCTTCACACGTATGCACAACACATTTCCTAACTTGTTCTGCGTGTCCCGTGCCAAAAGTCGTAAAAAAGGTATTTTACCTTGAATCGAACTGTAAACAGCCGCCAGGAGATTCGATTGCGAAGGCGATGCACGTAAAGACCAGATCTCACCATGCGGATGAGGGAAAACATGCTTATTCAGGCTATTACTTTCTTCATCCCATTCCAGCAAATGGATCTGATTGTCGAATTTCAACGACTGCGTCCCCACGAAAAAGCGAACGTTTTCTGTTTCCCCGGCTTGCGAACAGATGGCTCTGGCCTAGAGAACAGGACTACGTTTTAAGACCGCAGAGCCTTCGAAACCTCCCCCTCTCTCCCACAACCCAAACAGTGCATGTGATCTATTTTTACGACAGCTTTTAACTATTTTACCTGGAATTCGAGACCGTAAATCAACGCAGCTTCCTCTTCCATGCTTAAATGCACAAGACCCGGTTCTTCTTAAATATCTCTGGGGGCTAATTAGTTAGAGCTTTTCTCCTATTTTCAACACGGCAAAGGGCGAAGAACGACTTACAAGGGATCCAAGTAACAACAACAACATAGGAAACGGTTAGTTCCTCGGGTGGCTACTGGGGGAACCCGAGACTTGAGCGCCAGTTTGAATTACGCAGGTTTATGAGCAAACGCGTTCAGCCGTTAAAAACGGGGGTGTACAGTACAGGGGTTTTGCAGGAGCAAAGAGCGTAGCCGTCTTGAAAGTTGGAGTATGCTCTTCTTTGAGAGGAACAAGTTAGGGAACTTTTAGACTAGGAAGTTGACTAGACAGGGAACAAACAAGCTAAAGCTAATCCAAAACCCCTTCGGCTTGGGCGCGCATTATAAATGATCGCTCTGATGCAGGAGTCCAGTCTTCTCGTTCCACTCCTGTGTGAAAAGGCTTGAAAGATTAGTAGAGCACAAAGGGGGAGTGGGGGTAATAGGAGGAAAAAAATATATAAAAATATTAAGAGAGATGGAATGAATTACGAACTTGCTTTGCTTCTGCTTTTCTTCGTTTTTGCGCGGCTTAGTTCCAGACCCCTGCATTATTTTTTTGTGTGCATGATTTAAAAGAAATTTTCAGATAAAACAGGACAAGGCGCTTGTAGGTTCGTTTTTTCCTTCTTCTTCTTGAGCAGCGAGACAGTTTGACGAATGAAGGAGTTTGCTTAGGCCAAAGAGATCGATGATATCCATGTGTGTTCATGGCCCCTCGTTCGTTCGTAGCGGATGATTTCTGGGAAGTCATAATTCCTCGCCCTTGCAAACAAAGGATTAGAGCTAGTTTGCGAGAAAGACGTCTAAGAAGTATATTAACTAAAGAACGGATAACAAATGGACTCCCTATTTATTTTTTACAGGCCTAATCCAAAATTAACCATTAGGGTTATTGTTTGCCCGCTAACCACCGTCCAATGCCCCAAATGGGCGTTCCCTAACCACCAAAGGGGCAGAAAATAACTGCGACTAGACACGGCAGAGACACTGACAAGCTCTTTTCTCTTGTCTTGAAAGGCTCCCAAAGTGGGCTTTGCACGTATCTATATTTATAGCACAGACTCAACTTGTTCATCTCGCTGGCTATAAATCTTCCAAGTGACGTTTGTTAACCACTTGTGAAACTTGCACAGGGAAGACCGACGAGAATGGTCCACAGATAAGCTATAAAAATTGGAAGGAAGAGTTTTCCTTTAGAGTCGACGCTAGCACGACCCAGTGATGGGTCAACCCTTGTATACAGTTATAAATATATTACCGGTCCAGACTTTGTCCCATTTGGCGGATAATAAATCGTCGTAGGGCTATTGCAAGGTCCGCTGGGCTCGTGATGAAAAGTTTTCAATGGCCCAAGTCTTGACGTTGCTTCCAGGATATTCAGTAGGCGTGTCTGTAATCAAGACCATGCTCAGTTGTGTATGCCTCGTGCACTCGTTTTTATAGGAATGAGTCGTAAATCAAAAAGGTCGATTTTTTATACCCTTGTTTTGTGTTAAACCCACCAAGAATTTAATTCTGACCTTTTTCTCTTTTCTTTGCCACACGATGACTTGGGGGAACCGTTGCAGCAAAAACATTTCGATAACAATTCAATTTTATTCCCCCCCTCCCGAGCTGCTGTGTCGGGATGTCGACACCCCGAACCTAACCTATAATCCGTCGGGGTTGGTAGTTCTTGAGTCGGTGTTGGTAGCCCTTAAGTCGGGTGCACCTTAGTCCTTTTGTCGAGTCGTCCTTGTGTCACGTTGCTGTTCTTATGCAAAAAACTCACGTAAAAAGGGTGCGGTTCCAGGTTTAGAAGGCGTGGTTTCCCGTTTACAAGTTGCCCATTGTACTTTGTTGGGACAAATACGCCATTCCCGCTTCCCTATCAGCCCCTAACAGTCACCCAAAACGATGCTCGCACACAGCTCTCCTTGAAACTCGCACAAATAATGGCTGTTTATAAGGTTTTATAGCCCTTGGGGAAAAGCGGGCTCTAAAAACCTTCTCAGAGCAGGTTAAGCGGCTCCTTATGTAAATAAGCTGTGAGTTGGGGGAGGCTATAAGTTTTTACACAGTAGCCCTGGTAATGCTTATAGAAGCATATTCAATTAGCCCTGAAATCTTGGAAAAGAGGTGTGTCGCGTTTCCGGGAGAACGGAGCGTCAGTCGCCGGTACCGGATGGTCCCACGAGGCCTCAAAAACTCTTCTGACACTAAGTTCGGCCAGGGCGTGACTATTACAAGGAGCCGTGTTCAAGTATTGTAACCAAGCTGCCCTGGACCCCCGTCACCCCACCTTTCTTATACCCTCAGGGGGGGATTCCGCGAGCCGTACGGTTATCTCTAGAACCGGAACGGGGGGAAAATGATTCCGAAAAGACTGCCGAGCTTTGGTTTAGCACGACAGCCTCATCCTTCAACGTCGCTCTTTTATAGAAAGTGCAAAGTCGGGCTGCAACTTATTCCCCAAATTAGGAGGTATATGTTCTGTTCCGTGGATAATATATAGCGAGACCCAGGGTTGACTGGCGGAGGTTTATATGTAGCGAAGAATATTGTGCCAGTTTGTATAAACGGCCGCTTCTGCGTCCACGTCGCACCAGGAAAAGCCTGTAAGCGTACGCCGGCGACGTTAGCTCCTTTTGGCGGAGTCGGCGATGCAGATCTCGCCCAGTTTTAGAGCGTCGAAGGCGTCGTGTAGACGTCCATAGTCCATAGATCCCCCCAGACCTTGCTTTATTCGAAACATTGTAGACGCCAGTAGTACTGCGTCAACACTCGCTCGTCGTCCAACTTGCTGAAGGACTCTCTTGTGTTGGTGTAGTGGACCCCCTGTTGTTGTTGTGTTTTCATCGCAAGGCAAAAAGGGTCATTTTTTAAGCTGCAAAATAACATGAGTCATGCGTTTGTTGAGTGGAGAGGCTGAATTGGTTGCAAAATAACGGAAAAAGAGCTTCGGTTCAAGTATGGGAACAAGGCACTGCGAGCTGCAGGCCGTCATAACAGTCGTTAAGACATTGGCGTGATTCACACAGCGAGTCACGCGGGTTTCGATTCATATATTCTTTGACGCGAGGAATATAATAGTGCTTCCCTATTCAATTGAATGGTTCGAAACTTGACAAAGTTGGTGGTGTGGCGGAAAAACACCCAAACTGCTGCAGCGACTCTTATAAGTTGTATTACTGCGATTGCTTTGTGTGCTACTCTTGAAGGTGGTGGTATACAAGGAGTTGGAAATAAAAGAGTTCGAAATTTACTTCTGATGTTTTGACCCCTCTCCTACAAAAACAGACTTAAAGAAGTGTATTGCAGTGAATATTCCGTCTATTGAAAGGGATTTGACCTGTACTTTACATGCTGCTTTGTGAGCTTTGTGACGTAGCATACACACGTAGTTATATAATACGGGGCAGATACGTCTTGAATAGTGGGTGATAGTAATTTGGCGCTGCAACCTGCAAGCGAGCTAAAAGAGTGTCGCAACTTACGACCCCTCAACTTACTGGGGCTGTCAGTTACTGTCCATTAAAAAGTGGCGTTGTGTTGCTCTGTTTTTATGCTCACACCACTCGCAAGATAACGTAGAGAACGAAAGTGTACATTCGCATTCTGGAGAGACAAACGGAAAGAGGAACTACTACTTAACCAAGTACTTTTCATCCAAAGGTGGGTGATTATTGTCAACAGAAATGGTAACCATTCCGGAAACAATCTTGAAGTTGCGTGGGAATGTCGCCGTACGCTTTTTGAGCCGAGACTGGCTGGGTAAATGAAGCGAATTCCTTTCAGTTTATTGCTTGAATAAGGGGGTAACAGATCCAGGTTACGATGGTGTCTTTATTTCATCAACGTTTTTGTCTTGCTGTGTTTTCTCGTCCCCTTTTCTCGTAATGAATTATCCTAACGTAACCATTCGGGTTAAGTTTCCGTGGTAAGTGTAATGGTGTTGTGAATATGAACAAATACTACCCTACTAGAACTTCCAAAAAATACGTGGGATATTTTTAACCCAGTTCGAACTGTCTTGAGAGCTTTTAGCATCAGAAACGTACATCTTGGCATTGCCAACCATTCGAAAAGCGAATAACTCCTCTAAAAGAAGATGATTTAAAGCAATTTAGAGCAACTTTTGGTGATGATGGAAAACAAGACACCTTATGCCGTAGAATATATACATAAATACTAAAGCTTTCGTTGACTAACTGATCCAAATACCGTATCACAATTTCTACTGCACGTTCATTGGTTATCGAAAAAAACTAGAAAATATCAAATACTAGAAACTAGAAATATCACTGCAGTGAGGTCGAGGTGTCGTTTTGTCTACTTTTAGGAAAGGTTACCTAAAAGGGAAGTAGACACAAGGACACGGTGCACCTGACTTAAGCCTGCTTTACACTGCCCCTGTCAGCCTGGCATGGCAGACATTTTGGCTGAACTCTACGTAGTTTTCTGACAGGAGTTCTAGCCATGTCAACGGTACTGCACATGCGACTTGCCCGCCAGACAGACAGTTGACAGGGGCAGTGTAAAGCAGGCTTTAATGACTACAAACCCCTAATCTAACCTAACCTATAGTCCTTTTTGTCGGGTACACCGCAGTCTTCTTGTCGAGTCGCCCTTGTGTCGCGTTGCCTTCTAAACCATAGAGAAAAACGCAATAGGCAATTCTTTTTAAGTACATGTATGAGTATACTGAACCTTGCAATGAAAAGGGCATTTCGTGCACTTTGGGCTGACGAAGCACGAATAATTTTGCGATAAGAAAGGTAATATTCTATGGCATTCTTTGGAAGAAAAGAGCTCTTCAAATAAGGGTTCCAACTTGAAACAACAATATTGTGACAAAGACAAAAATAATTAAAACGCACAAGAATGAGATTATTATGTTTTTGTTAACTTGCCTTCGTGTGATGTGTTGTCGCAAATATGGCTGCTGTCACTTTCTCCATTAGCACAGTTAAGAAATGTTGTTTGTGTTTTATGCTATGTTACCCAGCCGTGGGTTTCCAATTTTTTTAATAGGGGCTTGAGCATAGCTCGTTGCCTCTTCTTTATGAACTATTACTTTTTTGAGTTACAGAGGCTTTCGTACCAGGTATATTGGTAGAAAATTGGGGACATTTAAACAAAATATATAGGAACAAAATTAGGGATTACAATGATTTACTTTTTTACTTTTCTGAAACCCAGCCGTGGTTTTCGAGACAATTTGGGGCTGTTTTTTGTTTTCGTGTCCATTCTATTTTGAACCTTCGCTGTAGATATATACGACACTCCGTTAGTGTACCACGATTATTCCAGAAGTTTTTGTCCCCTTTATTTGCTTTTTAGTTGTTGTTTTTGGGTACAAAAGAAAGCGCTATTGATTCGAAGCTTGTGACAAAAGAACTGAGCATATGTGTACTGTTAGCTGGAGTGGAAACTTTGTTTTGTGCGTGCCAACGTGAAGGAATAACGCTCGCAGCAATTATTCTGTGGAACTCGTCGCTTCCAGTGACATTTGAGTTGTCAATAATGGGTCTCGCGTTCGGCGGAGAGGAAACAGATACTCGATGCTCTTTCTTTTGGAGGTTCTAAGCAGCTATGCTTTCGGCTCATCCTCTGATCAGGAGCTGTCAAAGTGAAAAAGAAAAAGTTTCGGAAGCATCCTTGCACGTGTAGTGAGGGTCTGGAAAGAGAAGTTTCGGTTTGGATAAACAAGACATAATTGGGAGAGCGGATGTTGGGTTACTAATCAAACGATTTCATGGAACTTCTGCGAGGATTCTGCTGGCAAGGGAAAGTATACACTGCATTGTTAGCATAAGAAAAACGTGGTGGAAATTGCATTCAAAGGTAGACGGAGTGTTACAAGAGAGCGGAAATCAGGAAAAGATTAGAAGCAGCGCCAGCCAAGCAATAGAGAATTTGGTTAGGGTCTGCCCAGGAGTTCTCCAGAATAAAAAAAGCAAGGGGAGAATTACACAGCCTGATGAGCTATTGTGCCAGTATATGGACAAGCTGGGTACTTTGGACCCTGTTTCCTCTCCCGGGGGGAGGTAGCCTATAGGGGCTCAAACATTAGTTTACACAACCACCCAACAGCCTAGCGGATATACAAATATATTTATACACGGAAGAAATTTAGTAATATAAATAAATATAGGGCAGTAAATATATAAAATATATAAATATAACATAGGCCATAGGCGTGAGCCCAAATCTGGTTCAAGTTATCTGTAAAGAATAATTGCTGCTACGCGTGCTGTTCTGGTTTTGTGTTTTCCCTGTAGCAATTTCCTTAGAGTATACAGAAACGAGACTTTTGTTGGTCTTTTCGCGTTGTTTTACCCCTTCCAAGCTTTGCATTGTTGCCTTGACTGTATGCAGGCAGCGAGTCGCCCGAACTCACTCTCCCGCCAGCTAGAAATGATATTGCTAAAAGAGCCGAGACTAAGAAAGAGCGCGAGATGCTATTGTTCTGCCTTGCAGAATTTCTGTGGGGAATGAAAGGGAAAGAAGAAGAAGGGTTGGAAGAGCCGAAAGCAAAAAATAACATGAGATAAGATTATGGAAGGCTTGGGCGAGAGGATGCATGGGTTCGGGTATTGCCTGCTACTGCTTGTATAGCAATACTTCCCGCTTGACTGGGTCATGTGAAAAGCTTTCTTGGTAAGCCGAAATTACCTCGAAAGCGATTTCCTCCAAAGTTTCCGCGGATAGTCCACTGTGTCACGAACGCCCGTTTTGCGGAACTTTTAAGTAATGAGCGCAATATCTGTAAACTCCAAAGTTTTTGTAACGGCTCACATTTCTTTCTTCTTCTTTTTTTTTCTTCCTCACTCCTATAGCTTGGTGGGATGCATGCTTTTAGTTTGCATGCTTGGTTTACAGTTGAGGAGGTAAGAAAAGCTTTCGTTGAAGTGTGTGTCCTGCATAGGAGTAGCTGCATTGTATTTCTGCGGGAGAGAGTGAGAAGGGAAATTCGTCTTGCCGCAAGAAAACTTAGAACAGTTTCCAGAGTGTGAAGACAGCGCCTTAAGTCTAAAGAAACGCGCGGAGGTTTTTTCGTTCACAAAATCAAAAAACTCTTGGGTAGGGATGGGGTTTACAAAGTAGAATAAAAGGAAAGGAAGGAGGATTGAATCCTTCCCGCACTGTGGGCGTATTGCTTTATGTTTCATGCGAGCCCGAGTCCGAGCAGTCCAGCACAGAACGCAGAACACGGGGTACGGAGTAGCGCCTAAGTATGTAGACCTTTTTGGGCTCAAGAAGCAAAACTATGAGGAGCAATCGGATGACAGAAATCCCTAGCGTCCGTTGTATGTTTCGAGCTTTGTTGCACTGACCCTTCCCTTTAGCTCACGATGTTGCTCTTGTGTTCAGTCCGTGCTTGCTTTTGCTATATCTGGTGGGTTGTTCCATGTTCTGTCAGTTGTTCAAGCTCGTCCCAGCTTAGCTCAGGAACGTTTTTGTTCTTGAGGAACAGTCGTTTTTATTACGTGCAAGAAATATAATCCTTCATATATGGCATCTTTACCGCCCTGCTTGTCAAGGGTGAACAAAGAAACCCAAGGGTTTGGAGTTCTGGGGCCCGGGTCCGGTCAAGGAAGTCATATATAGGAACTTATACTTATATAGGGGTTGAATTACTGCGGCTGGGTTGGAAGGGACAGGCCGTAACATGGGGTGGCAGGGGAAAGAAAGCCACGAGGTACAGGGGACAGGCACCGAGGGTGGCGCTGTGGTGGAAAGTTATGACGACATGAAACGTGGAACGCGCCCAGCACTCGGCGCGCTCGGCACATACGGACAGGGCCCCCGCTGCTGTGCCGAAATAACGCCGAAGATGAGGAATTGTCGGTATTTCTGTGCGAACATTCTTTGAAGGGGGCGAAATTGCGACAAAGCGCTTACTTATTGCTTGAGACGTCATCGCTCCCATTCTTTTCCTCTGGCTCGTGTCGCCGCCGGAGAAGCAGCAGAAGAAGGATCACATTGAGGTCATTGTAGATGTCAGCGATGTGTTTGCAGAGGGATATATCGACTGCTTTGCAATACATGGGTACATGGGAGGAAGAACGAACTGTAATTCCTTGCGTCGGTCTCAGCTCGGTTGGTTGAGCGAATAGCTGACAGATGTAGAAAAACCATGACGAATTCCTTTCGGAACTCCGTGGAAAAATAATAAACACACCCAGTATTCTTGCTCCTCGTTCAATTCTGCCGTGTCAAAACTTTTGTGTATAGGAACCTCCCGAGGGAGCTGTCTTTTCCGTGCAGAAAGTAAACGCTAAGGGTAAGGGGAAAAGTGTGGAATTGCCCGTTTCCGTTTCTCGTGCAATCCCTTTTCGGAGTCGCTTGGGGACCCCCAAACTTGTTTGTATTTACGTCTGGAAAGGGATACGACGTACCAGTCATCGGATAAAACAGAGATCTGCATTTACCGTTTTGACCTGGGCTTACATCATCCCGAGGAAAAAATCTGACGCGGTTCCTTCATCACTAATGGGCACCAAAACCTTTCAGAATCGGTTCCTCCACCTCCAAAACTTCCCTTTTACCCTGCGCATTACATTAACCTCGACTAAGAACCACAGTACTGTATATAAGGTTGCGCTGTATATACAAGATTGATATGCAGTATATGCTGTGGAACTTTCGAAGGGCAAGCACAAGAGAAGTTTTTGCCAGAAAAGTAGATATCATAATAGTTTATAAATAAATAACGAATCTTCCAACAATATTTAAGAATAGTGACTTGCTTGGTATTGACGGATAATATTGTAATTGAACTGTAATTGAATTTTGTAAAGTGAACTGAAAATAAGTATACAGTCACTGCAAGGGCTGATGATGTCAAGCTAGGAATGCGAGCTAAAGAAGCCTAGTCTGATAGGCGAAGTAAAGAACTTCGAGTGCATGTAATTTTTACCAGAAAAGTAGATATTAGAATACTACATATAATGATTATTCCAATACGATTTAGAAGTAGTGTCCTAATTTTGAATTTACGGATAATTTTTAGAATCGAACTGTTAGAAAATAACACGTCACTGCAAGGGTTTTGGTCAGAAGCTAGGAATGCGAGCTAAAGAAGCCTTTTCTGATAGGCTAAGATTCAACTGCTAGTACACTGATACAACTTCGAGTGCCTTTTTAACGTCAACAGGTGTTTTTAAATATCAACATATGGTAATAAAGAATATCTGCCATGGAAGGCGTTCCGTGTATAGCTTGAGCTTTCGAAGAAGGTTGAAATTGTATTCCACCGCTCTTTCACGGTCCGCACGGCAGCCGCAGGCATCCCTTGGCGGGATAGTGTGGGAGTGCGTCGCTTTTTTGTTCCTTTCTTTATTCCTTCGTGAGCAGATCTATCATATAGATTCTTATGCTCTGCGCTGCTTCATCCCTCGACAGAAATCCATTTTCTAGTTCCCATAAGGCTCCTTTCTCATATTCGCTGCTGCCGGCAGCCAAGTCCACGAACTGTATGCCTATCAACGTCAGTCTATCAAAGCGGAGGCTTTGGGTATAGATTCTCTCTTTTGGAGGCGATAACAATGAACTATTATCCACCTTGAAAAGAGCAAGGTGGATGTTGGACTTGTAAGGGGTACCTCTTACGAATACATACTGTGTTAGCTCTTTTATTATTATTATTTTTGGCTGTCTGTTTTTTATTTCAGAAAAGGGAGATGAAAGCTTCTGGATACTTTCTTCTCTTTAAAAAGAACTAATGCAAATAGGTTTTCTGCCCTCTGGTCATGTGTCATGGGGTTGAGTTTGCAGGAATAGTTGCAGAAGGAACCTTACGGTCCAAAAGTTAGGTATGTATATGGAGTTAGCGAGGCTGATGTTGCGACTCTTAGCATCGTTTCGCTAATGATGACTTCGTTTAGAAAAACTTTAACAATTGACCTAGATAACGAAGCTAAGCTCGCGTCGCGAATGGAAGCTTCAGAATCAGTGGATGCATACGAACAGTCTATTTGCCCAGAAGGAAAGCAGGACCAGCAGCCTTGTTGGCTGCTGCTGTATATAAAGCTACTATATATACTGGTGTGGCCCATTACTGGGCTGCTGCGCGGATCGATGCTTTTGCCTCCTCTTCAGCAGCCGTTGTGTAGCCGTTAGATCGGTCGTCCCCGGCGAAGTATCAGGCGTCCGGGGGTCACAGGCAGATATCGAAGCATTGTTAAACTCCCATGCAATATCTGTTTACGTCGAAGTGCTCTGAATTGTCAGCAATAAGGAAGGCTGACATGTTAGGAGGCCAAAAGCGAGTTACGTCAGCTATGACTTTTCGTTTTTTGCAGGTTTTTTCGCTTGGGATCATCTTTTCATAAACTTGAGCTACACATGTATTGTATATATTGTCCAAAAATAGAGGAAAAGGTAAACGGAACACCCAAAAAATCCATACCTGCTGCTGTCACCGAACGTAAAATATCCCACGAGATGCTTAACGTGTACTCGAAAATGCTCGGTGTGTTTTTGGGATCAACAACATTTAAAAAAACGAGACTGCTAAGAGTCAGGCTCAATAGAAACGAGCTGGTATCTACACAACTCTTCATTTTTGTATGGATAAGCCCTGTACACGTTAGCAGGTTACGTTAGTATGGCTTTCAGGGCAACGCGACTCAAGGACCAAGTGTCACCGACAATAGGGACTTTTTGAACTCGAAAATTGATTGGTCCTTTGAAAGATTGCGAACCGTAGTCCTTGTGTCGGGTTCTGTAGTCATTGTGTCGCGGTCCGTAGTCCTTGTGTCGGGGTCCGTATTCCTTGTGTCGGGGTCAGTAGTCCTTGTGTCTGGGTCTGTAGTCCTTGTGTCGGGGTCTGTAGTATTGTGTCGGGGTATGTAGTCCTTGTGTCGGGGTATGTAGTCCTTGTGTCGGGGTCCGTAGTCCTTATGTCGGGGTCCGTAGTATTGTGTCGGGGTTTGTAGTCCTTGTGTCGGGGTCCGTAGTCCATGTGTCGGGCCATATAGTCCTTGTGTCTACACCCCGCTTTTATTTGTCGCAGAGAGGTTGCCTGGGGCAGTTTAACGGACCAAAGCTTTCCGTTCTCGGGTCAAATGGGTAGGTTCACCTGGATGATCTTCATATTTCCGCTGCGGTCGCTTCACCCCTCGTTATGAACCTAAGCGACAAGTTTTATGCCCTCCGGGAATTCTCAGGTTAGGGACCCCTCTCTGGATACCCCTACAGCACCACACAGTGGGGACAAGGAAGTTCCGTATGGTATGTTTGCGTCGCAACAAGCGAGATTACATGTCCATAAAAGTTTTCTGCATCCCTGAGTAGTATTTCTCTCGAAGATCCATATCTCTGAGGTATTGTGTGACGAGCGTGGTGGAGTTTAGTACTGCCAGGCGGTAATTCTAGAAATGAACCCGCTGCTTTGTGGCCGAGAGAGGGAGTGAGGGGACGCGAAGTGAGACAGACGGAGAGTTAATAAAGGAAACACGACATTACTGCAGCTGGTTGCTTTATCCCGGCGCGTAGCATATGCTCCTTTAATGAGCCTATTTTCTATTTGTTGGTTTTTATGTACAGCTTCTGTTTCGTTTTCCCTTTGGGATTCCTTGCTCATCCCTGTTTCATTATACGTATTGCCTTTCGTTTGGTTGCTTCGTCAAGCCGGTCCCGGCCGTCGTCTCTTGCGACGACTGGCAACGACTCTGGATTTGCTCGCCGTCCCTTTGAATTCCTATTTTGTCGCCCCATTGCCTGCTGCCTCCATTCGCGAGTGAAATCCAGAGGATGCGACCTGAAGGTGAACGTCGATTTCCCTAGGTCGCACATGCTTGGGTAGATTTAAGCTCATAGCTAGTACATTGTCGGCTTGGAACAGCGTAGCTGTCGTGACGGCCGACTTGATGATGATGTTGGATCAGATTAACACCCAGCCCGTCTTCCTTAATGACCCTCATAATTTCTTAGCTAACAGTCAGGGCTATTAACTCGACGGTCTCACTAACATTTCTTTATAGCCTAAAGAGCCCATGGTACACAGAGTATACAAAGTCTACAGTCTGACAGAAATAAAGCACAAAAGATCTGGAGATGACGAAGTACCCCCAACAAAAGTATTCCATGTTTCTAATGAGATTCAGGACGGGTACCGGGTACACAATCTATGATGTGCTGCGACTAGGGTGGGAAGAGTTATTTGTCCGGAAGGCGAGTGACGCCTTGGACCTGAAGAAATAGACTTCCGCTTCCCTTATGGGGTGTAGAAAATGGGATAGAATTGAAGATTTGAATTGCTGTAAATCTTGTCGCATTTTGGCGCTAGACCGGGTGGTTTGGATCACGATAGGGCATGCGCTGTTTCCACCTGACTACCTCCCGAAGCTCTCGCTTGCCAAAAACAGATTAGATGAGCCAAAAGGAAAAGACCAAGTGTACACATTCAAGGAAGAGAGAAGGGCGTTTTGAAAACTTTCTTCTTTCCATACCAACCCTTTTGGAGTAATTCGCCTTCTGTGTTATCTGCCTGTTGGCACTATTTCTAGGCAGTTGCCTACAGAGGACGCTTTAAATTTTTATTTTTTAAATTCTTTACTAAGCCTCCGAGCAAAACAAGGATCGCTCGTCAGGAGGCAGAGATAGTAAGTACCCCGAGGCGGCGTACCCCGTAATGGAAAACCTACTTACGGCCTAAGTTAAAGGTTATACTTGCAAATTTCTTCGAGCACGCTACGGGGTGGAGTCTCTGGGACCCCTCCGGGCGACCCCTGTTAGCCTCAGGCTACGTCCAGCATAAGTCGGTAGCCTTTTGATCGCTGAGTGGTCCAAAAGGTGAAAGGCTAGAACAGCTTCTCATTATACACCACGTCGAGCTGTTTAATGGAAATCTGGTCGAAGGTTGAAAAGGAAGGCGTTCGGAGTTGCCAAAGCAAGAAGACTGTGAAAAAAACCTAAGAACCGACAAATGAGATGCCCGTTTTTCTTTGTAGCTTTAGTACCGCATCGAAGGCTAATATTAGCCCTTTAGGCTCGTCTCATTTTCCCTTTCTATCTTCACCTTTTTTTATCTTTTTTCTTTCAAGTTTTCTTCTCCTTTATTATGTTGCGTGTTCGAATTTTTATGGAAAAGGAACAAAAAGCTAAGCTTTGTTGGGACCGACCCGTAGCGATTTTGTTTTTTCAAGACTTTTTATGTCTCTTTGGTGGTGCACGAGACAGGCAAATATGGTGATTTAGTGGTCATCCGTGACGAATTTCGATCCTGCTTTGAAAATGGAAAAAATCCGTGACTGCCGGCTCCAAAGCACACCAAAATCTATGGCTGGGGAATGGAGGGGCGAAGTGGAAGCATGTGTTTGCGGGGTATACGCGGCAGAAATGGGAGTACGAAAAGAAGGGAAAAAGACTAGAGGGCCAAGTTCTTTAAGTTCTAGTCGCTTGATTCCGCCATGAGTGGCAGCGGAACGGACTCGTTGGAAGAACAGAGAGGTACAGTTCTTAACGGCGAAAAGAGAGTCGACTTGAAGAGAGAAAAAAAAAATAGAAAAGGGACGTTGCCAAGTGGCTCCTGTCTGCTTTGTCACCCTAAAGTTGGATCACTGAAGCGTCTCGCTTTTAAAAAGTGTGCTCCAAGTGGGTTCAGCCTCTCTGGAATACCTCGAGTGTTTGGACAAGCTTTTCGGGAGGAAAAACTCGTTCGGTTTGCTTCATCGTTTTTGCTTCTTGTTGTCTATTTTCTTCTCACCTTTTTCTGTCTCTGGCAGCTGCGAGGGATATTGTTGCAGCACTAGCACCAAACCTTTTGTCGATCCTGATGCCGTTGTCTCTTTCCGGGCTAAAAGCTTTCTCATTGATGAGCTGAGTTGATGTTACTGGTTGGGAGTCATTTTCAGCTGCTTGGCGATGACTAAGATCCCTACAAAAGATATGCCCAAAGAATCTTTGCTCCGAATGGTTTATTAAAATTGGAGATTTCTTTTCGGAGTGTCTCTTTTCTTTCTTCGCCTTCCATCGAGATAATGATAATCGCCTTTTGAGGACTACTAGCAGACAGTTTGTCGCTTTCCCGGGTTGTCATTAAGAGATAAACATCTTGTGAAAGACTAACTCGTAGGAACGAACGACAGGGAAACAGCTCCAGGCTAAAAGTGGGACAGATGAGGGAACTATGTTGTTTTATTTGTATGGATAAGTCGCTTTCCTAAAGCGGATCAGCTCATTTGCCCGTAAGGCGTGGCTGGAGGCGGCTCTCACAACGATCTTAGCAGTATTGCATTTATACTTCGCTTTGGATACGGCCCGAGCGGGTGGAGGGGGAACCGCGCGAGGACAGGAAGGGAACTGCTCCGGGTTGCCTAAGGCTCTGTGACGGTGGCAAAAGAGGGAAAAGGGGCCAGCTCTCACCAGTGTGACGTCAAAACAGTTCTAATATTGGGGTCGGTTTTCTTGCCCTATACGCTATACCCCACCGTGATAGCTGATAGCAAACTTCTCGCATACGGTCTGAACCAGGTGCTCTTCTGGGCTTTGTGCCCGTGTGAAGAAGATGAATGGAGTTAGCATGCCGACTCACGTGATTGAATTAAGTCCTTACAGCTGCTTAAATCGTGCCTTCGGGGCACAAAAATGTTGCCCTAAGACTGTAAAGAATAAACTCCTTTTTACTTCCGTGAAGATTGCAGAGACCCTTTTTAGGAATCGGCGTCCTTGGTTCTTAAAAGGTTATACCACCCTTTTAACCCTTGACAGGGGAAGGGGGCAAATTGAGTTAGCAAAGGGTCTTATTTGCTTTGGCAGGGCTTCCAGGGATAGCCAACTTTCATCTTCGTCGCACAGCAAGTCCGATTAGCGTGGAATCACTCAAGGAGCCTAGGGCTAGACGCGAGTTGTAGGGGCTCTGCGAGTTTTGGGCTTTCGAGTGGGCTGCAGCCCTGCGGCAACCGACTAGAAAGGAAAGAATATTATACTTGTAATCAATCTGTTAGGTCGTGGAATAGGAATCCTTTTTTTAGTAGTATTTTGTTTCTTGTGAAATGAGGAAACGGTTTCCATGACGAGCTTTGAAGTTTCGTGCGGCTGGATGCCGAGGCATTACTTGTATTTTTCGGTGCTTCCGACAGGTATTGACTGGGAAACGTTTAAAGACCGTGACGACCTTAACGCTGTTTTGAAGAACAAGGCTTGGAGTTTAGGGCGTTCGCTAATTCCTACTTTTCTTATAACTTCGTCTGCTACTTTTGCCCAAGCTTGCACTTCCTGTTGCAGCAGAATCGAATCAAGGCTCATCCTCTTTTATGTTGGTACCTTTTTTCACACCCTAACTTATATAACGGTGCTAACTTGGAAACCTCAGCAAGCCTTTCCCGCAACTGAGAACTTTTTTAGACAGCATTGGCTGCCTCCAATATCTGATTTATGCGACCCAAGACGCAAATTTAAGAGTGGGGATCTATAAATGGAAAGCACAGCAGAAAAGATTGTTGCTGACGGCTATAATATATATGTATTTTTCTCTCTCTCTGGAATTGCTTTCTTTTCATGCTAGTTTCGGAACTTGTTTGACGCCTCTTCTTCGTCATGTGCCCGCCTGTCACCGACTACCGTGTCTAAAAGATTCATACCCCTTTGACGCCGCGGAACTTCACACCCCTCTCCGGACTTCGTAGCCCGCAGCGGAGTCTTCCATCATGACATTACAAGAAGTGCTGCCACTGCTGCTTCTCCTAGCAGGTAGGAAAAATGACCCTTCATCATTTCCGCTAAAGGTTTAGAGCCATAGGCAGTGTCTTATATGGCTGCGGAAGAAATAGTGCTTGCCTTGGTGGGCTCAAAGAAAAAAGACGTAGCACTAAATCTGTCAGACACGGCTATACTGATAGATCAGCTCTTGCCACCGAGCGAGGCTAGTCAGTATTGAGAGTTTTGGGTTTACGAAGTGACGCCCGCGAGGAAGAAAAAAATGTAAGAAAGGCTGGTCGGGCCGCATTACGGCTTAGCGAATCATCCGTCCAAAGCAGGTCAGGACCATTATCCGGCCTCTTGCTCCGCTTTTCAATTGAGCCCGTAATTCGACCCTTTTATGAGATTCATATTTCCAAGCCGGGAACAAGATAGCCCCTTTTAGGGCAATAATATCATAGTAAGGGAAAGCATCATCTTTCCTCCCGTCCTTTTCTTCAAGCTCGGAAGAAATATTGACGGCGTTGGTCTTTTCTCTGATGAGATGGAAGTTTTCAGTGCAGTCGGACAGCCCTGACGTCCAACTTTTGGGTTCCCCAAGGCTATATTGCTAGCCCCCTTAACTGCGCCCCTAACCAGGAGTTAGATAGCTCTGGGGGTAAGCGCACAAGCGTCAGACATGACCCGCCACACATATCAGAAGAAATGCCAACGAGCCGCCAAGTTGCCTTTGCGGTGCTTTGCGGTCAATGAAGCTGCCATCGCGTCCAAGAACTTTTTTGATTGGACTAGGGCAACTCTCAAAAGCATCAAAGATCTGTCATGGCCGGAGGACTTGATGCCATCACCATGCCTGGTGAGTTCCGTACAAAGAAAAGGATGGCCCTAGGGAGCCCTTCTGCTAACCCGTCAAGTATCTTTTTGTTGCTGTCCAACGGGCCTGTGAGAAGGACTGAGAGAATCACCACGGATCCGAGCAATGGAAGAGAATTGGAAAGGGTCATGACGTGGGTGAGGGATTACTGGCCTGAGGAGACGAGACTTTGCTCGGAATTTGAAGACACTAGGACTGATAGGAGTCGATGGGTACCGTAGAAAAAAACGCCAGGGACAATTTAGCGAATCAACTTGACTACCGCCGTTACCCTTGTATCAGTATGCAACTCTAGTTTTCTTCGGTTTTTGTGCGTGATCTGTGGCGATGGGTCGGGTGCTAGGCATGGGAATGGCGAGCGAAGACCGCGACTACGATGAGAGTGAAAAGGAAGCACCGGGGGTCTACTTGGAACAAGAGAGATTCACTACTGCACCCGTCGCGCCCATGGGAAAAGAAGTGGTGGACGCCTTGGGTCTCGGCCCTACCTTCGACCCGTCGACTGCCCGCGAGGTGACCGTCTTAGTAGGCAAGACCGCCTATTTGCACTGTCGTGTTCGTAATCTAGGCAACCGAACGGTAACGTCCCTTTTTCTTTCGCTCTTTGTCAAACTGCATGCCTTGTCTGTTGTATTTTTTCTTTTGGTTGTTGATTTAACTCGTTGGCCTGGGCAAGTGTGGATTATTGATGGAACACCCTCAACGACAGGTGTCGTGGGTTCGGCACCGGGACGTGCATATTCTGACCGTAGGTCGCTACACGTATACCTCGGATCAGAGATTCATAGCACATCATCACCGTCACAGCGATGATTGGACTCTGCAAATCAAATACAGCCAGCCGCGAGACTCGGGTCTTTACGAATGTCAAGTGTCCACTCAACCGCACCGGAGCCTCTTCGTTAACCTCCACGTCATCGGTAAGCACCGCGCTCGCGATCGTCATTATGTGCGCCTTATTTCCTAGATCGTTATGTGTCATTGTTCCTGGGCTGGTGTTCACTTCTGTGTGAGCGTGAGAGAGCGAGCGACCAAGACAGAGAGAGAGAGAGAAAGAAAGGAAGGCTGGTCATTCTTTTTTAGTTTGGATTGTACCAATTTTTTGTGTTTGGACGGGTTCGACAAAGAGGAGACTACAGTTAAGCCACTACGCCCCTGGGAGGAACTCCTGCAAGCAGTAATGACGGAGGGTGACTCTCGTGCTTCATTCAGTCGACGCAGACCTCGTTAGTTTTCATTTCTGCTTTTTATGACATCGTAGCTTTAACTTTCTTGTCTGTGTCCTAAACTCCTTTCATTTTTTCCCCAGTGAGAAGGACGCATAACTCTGCGTTATCACTTGTACGCATGAAGTCTGAGTTTAACATTAACGACATGTTTTATTTTAACCCCGTCCGGTTGGCACTGGTCATTAACAGCAAGAACGCTTTCACTTGACTTAACTCTCTACGAGCCAAATAATAACGCATGGATTAGCTCGTAGCGCATCCTTTCGCCTAACAATAATTGGGTGGCGGACGGTCCGGGCCAAATTGAAAGAACATGGAAAAAAATCTTCTCGTTCTGATATAGTTCCCCGAGCGACGATTTTGGGTGGCCCAGACGTTCATGTGGATCAGGGGAGCCGGATCAACTTGACGTGCGTCATACAACACAGTCCTGAGCCGCCAGCTTATGTTTTTTGGTACCATCATGACCAGGTCAGCACCTTGTAGTCGCATGTGTACAATGGTCCCAATTTTTTCTTAACAACCGGCTTCAATTTTGGGGGGGTTTCCATTGACACGCAAGAAACTTGTCTCCATCTTCCCTTATGTGCTTTTTTGGGTCAGCTTTTCTTTGTCGTATCAGCAAAACCAAGTATGTGCTTCTTTTGCAGGTATTGAGCCATGATTCAGCCCGAGGTGGTATCAGTATCGTCACGGAAAAGGGGCAAATCACGAGCAGCTCGTTGCTAATCCAGTCGGCTAGATTGACTGATTCCGGCAAATATTCCTGTTCGCCTTCAAATGCCGATGTCGCCAGCGTCACCGTTCACGTCCTCAACGGTATTTCGTAGTCTCTCATTTCTTTTCTTTGCGCTTTGCATGTATTACGAGTCTGGCTTGGTTGTATAATCCTGCTTACGTCCTAGTCCTTGTTTATTTAAGCCTTCTCCTTGTCTTGGTTAAGACGATGTTGTTAGTGCTCGCTGTAAGTAAGACAACAGTGAATTCTTCCGATTCCTTTTTTGTTTTGCTTATTTATGGGTTGGTTCTATGGCACGCATCGCATGAATGCAACAGATACAAACTGTCATTGCGCTAATACATTTACAACTATCTGTGATATGTTAGGCGAACGTCCCGCCGCCATGCAAAGTGGAGCCATGGTAAATTCCAGGATGGACGTGCTCTCGGTACTCCTCGTGCTCCTAAGTCTCGCGAGCTTCATGACGTGACTCACTCCGATTTCGCGTCCAGAAAAAGAAATGATAGCTGTGAAGGGAGTGAAACATCAGCAGTTGAGAATTAAGTGTATATAATCACGTTACTGCTGCATCACAGACTACTATTCGGATTTGTTTCTACGCCGCTGGAACGTCAAGGACTTTGGGAGGGCTCCTTGAAGAGGAGGTTGAAAAGGTTTAGTATCTCTAGTCTCCCGATTTCCTCCCTTGTAAATCAGAGGCATGAAGGGACGGCGTTGACGCAAAAGATGATAACTTCTTACGGAATACTCGACTGAAGATTGGAAGAATTATACCTTCACAAAAGATCTAACAAACCAGAACTACGTTTGACTGAGCCCCCATCATGATCACACTCTTGAGCAACTCACCTTCCCTTCAGGCATCACTTGTAATCCACCATTGTACTTCTTGTTCTATGCCGGAATTATAGGGAACCCCTGCCCTCTAAGGAGTATGTGTACTTCCGATTTTGAGCTATTCACCAATTGTTACGAGTTTCGAGTGAACGTTGTGAATGCTGCTTAGGAAGCAGAACCGGGTCTGATTGTGTACCATGTATACCATTATTTCGCCCTGCACGCCACCAGATTCATTATTGTTATGAATTATGATTATTTGGAACGCTTTCAATGATGGAAGCTACCATACAAACCCTGAACCTCCTTTTTTATTTTTCAAGCGAAGCAAAAGAGAAAAATCCCTTTTCCGTGGCTACTACTTCAAGGTGAAAAGAGTGGCTGTTATAGGACAAGATCCTTGAAAATTATTTGATGATACGGGTGGGCCCACTGATGTAAGGGTTTCTTTGACACTGTGTTAAGAGTTAAGTTCGACACGCCCGCCTCAAATGTTTGGGAGAAAAACTAAGCAGAAATGTGTCTCCCGGTAGTATATAGGGTGTGGGTTGTGGGTAAGTTTGGGGGCGTGCAGTTGGGCCGGGCAAGAAATATTTTGTCGTTGGAATCTTCCGCAATAAAAGCGGTTTTCATTGCTGCCTTCGAGTCAACTTGGCAGGAGTACAGCGCCCCAGCTTGTGGATTTCGGCGGCTTGGAGCATTTCAGGAAGATCAGAATGTCACCCGCCTGCGGCGCCTGGACTGGTATCTGAGAGAGGAACCCTTGTTCTACTGCCTCCACGGGCTCCGCAAAGTCTTTTGGGGGACGGAATGACTGCGTTAGCCGAGACGCGCGACTGTGTAGCAAACATTTAAACTAATGGGATATCTTGCATTAATTCGGTTTAGGAATGAGGGGGGGGGGGAAGAAAACCGTGTAACGAAACAGCGTGGCCATAAAAACACCCGGGTGAGAAACTCGGGAGTTGACTTGGCTGTTTTAGACCCCTACACGTACCCCTCATGATTAACTCGTCGTTAAGTGCCAAGTTCTCCATTCCAAGTTTTATTCTGACACAAGAGCTTATTCGCTTGAATACATCCGGACGAACTGAAGTCATCATCTTGCCTTCCATTTCTATTTAACAAATAGTCGCTACATTCCTTCACAAAAGTCCAAGAATACCAATGAGGCAGTATCGCCTGGGTTCAGACACGCAGGCATCGCTTTTTTCTGTCTTGGCACTGAATGACTACGGGACACCACGAAGACTTGCAAGAAATACCACTACAGCATTGCATGTCTTCGTCAAGGCTGTGTCGGTTGTTCCTGATCGGTCGCATATGTAGCCTGAAACCAAGAAAGTCAAGTTTTCGTTAAATAGCTTGAAGAAAGTCCTTCGGACGTTCGAAGGACGGTTTGGTAAAACTAGAGGTCAAAAAGAACCGTTAGGTAGCTAGGGGGTAAGATCCCCTGAGGCTAGTGAATGCCTTATGGAAATAGGATGGATCCAGAACCACAATCGCACTGCGGAATCGGCATAAGAAGGGAACCAGACTAATCCTTTTTGCTCTCCCTCACTCTCTCGCTTCTTGCCCCCTCTTCCCCGTCCTAGCCTGAAGTTTTAAGTGCAGTGCTATAAAACCCCTTCAGCGAGCACAAGCCAGTCAAGAAATGGCGAAGATGGTTTTGTTTTAGGCGCTGCTCCTGTAGGGTTAAGAACTCCGATTATACCCCATGGGGCGTAACATGCTATGACTGACGGTGCGTGTTACCCTGTCCGTCCATCCATTCGTTTTTGGCTGAATGCGAAACTTTGGATGTTCTGTTGCCTCAATGAGGTTCTTTAGTGGCATTTAGCTCGACGACTTGCTCTCTGTTAACAATGTTTACTTTGAAGCCACTTGCCTACGGCTGCAATACAGACTCGTTGATTGCGCCGGGCAACAAAATATCAAGTTTGGCTCCGTGCCGGCGCTCGTCGCGCTCCCAAGTAACAGTAAAAGGCGTAGGAAGACGCAAAAAAAAATAAGACACAAAAGAAGCTCCGCTTGTTGAGCAAAACAGACGGAAGGGAAAGAAATCTAGAAATTGGACAAGGAACAGGTTGTAATGAATATTTAAATATATCTCTTCCTTCTAAGGACAGCGTTATAAGAGCACAAGAATCATACGTCAGAACCAGGAGGGCTTCTGAGGAAAAGCTACCCTTGTATTGCTCGACATAGTAATGCTTCTGTAGTGCTTTTTCTTTTTTTGTGTGTGACGCTGGACAGGACAAACGGACAGTTTGCTGTTTCACCTTTTTTGTACTCGCTGGAGATTAAGGGAAAACACTGCTGTTAGATCACTAGATCTTCGTGGCATGGCGCGGTAAAGCATCAGTGGTTGCCGCAGGCTAAAACGTCTTTGTGGCTGTTAGCCATTGGGGCTTTTCCGCGGTCAGCTTGTTTTGGAGGCTTTGTTTATGACTGGAGGGCGATCAGACTGGCGGATACCACGTCTCGCTGCTTTTTATGGCCTTGGCAGGGCACAAAACAAATGCAGCCAGGTTTACGCTTTCTGGACTTGAAACCCCGACCGTTAACCGCGTGTACACACTCACTAACGAAGAAATTGAAAAAATATGGCGTCCCCCAATGGAAAAAAGAAAATTGATACCACCTTATGTGTGGTGTAGCAGCTTGCCGTCGTCATTCCTTCTGTCCAAAATATCAAGCTGGTCTTTTAGAACGGCACTCCGATCCGCCCGAGTTAAGAGAGCGTCCACCAAACTGCTACCATGTTTTTGTGTTTTTTTGCGAGGGACAGAGCGGAACCACTCTTAAGAACTAACTTTTGGACCGACGAGAAAGAGGAAAATACGGCCATGAAAACTATAATAGTCCGCGAGTCCATTCGGCTGCTGCTGTCTGTCCGTCCGTCTTCCCTGCAAGTCGAATTCGTCGAGCGTCATTTGTCTTGGACGTAGTAACGGCGGCAGCAAATTACTGCCCGTGCCTCGTCGCCTAACCCAGTTGTGCGGGCAAAGGTGTCTGACAAAACGGGTTGTTTCTTTTTAGGTTTAAGGGTTCGAAAAATCCGGAAGGCAGTCTATGTGTTATTTTTATTGTTATCTCTGCTATGTGTTTCCATTTGAAGTTACTTTGCAGTCGATGCAAGAAGCAGAAGGGTAGTTCTATTTCCCTTCTTAGGCGCTGGGGCACCAATCGTGAATGGATTGGTCCATCTCTAGAATGAAGCGACTCGACGACCAAAAGAAGCAAATATCTCCTTTCTCTATCTCTGGTTTGTTGGTATTAAAAGGCGCTTCGTGACAAAAGCTCATTGTGACAAAGGGACTTCTACGAAACGAGCACTCGCCAAGGATTTGTGAAGCTGGCAACGGGAGCAATGGAAAAGGAGATGGGACGCTTTCCCTCCCATCCGAAATGTAAACTTCTCCAACCTAAATTCGAAGTCCACGAAAGACAAATATTTTTTTCTTCTGTACCATCGAGGTACTTGAGTTCGTTCCTGAATACGAAAAGTTTCAGTTTTGCTGATCGAAACTCTGAATGCCATGTCCCAATTGGAGCCGTTCAGCCTTCCAAAGTCGGTCTGTCTTCTACAACGACTTCTTATTACTTCAATTGAAGAGCTTCGACAACTCGTAATTAAAGCGTTGTTTATTTTTTTACTTTTTTTAAATAGCAAAGGAACAGGAAAGGGAGAGATCTCGTATCGGAAGAAGAATGTCTTCCAATCGGCTGGGTCGGAATTCATCCAGAAAAAAGAAAAAGACAATAAAGAAAATGGAAACCGAAAGGAAAATGATGGCCTTAATTTTTTGTTTCCTTATGGAATCAGTTTTGTCGCAGCGCGCATTATCAGAGAAGCTCGCGAAGCGTCTTTAGCGATTTCATGCTTCCCTGGAGTGGAAATTTGAAAGCAGTAACCCTAGCCAGCAGCTTCTATAATGTTTTGGAGAAAAGGGGGCGAATACTTTTAGCACTTTTAGGCTAAAATTATAGCAGACCGGAAAGGAGGTCTTGCGTCCGCTACAAGCATTAGTCTTACGAAACCATGAGAAACCTTCGGGCTTTACCCATATAACGGCGAGAACGTTTTCCGGTCATTTTCCTCACGTAAAATAACACGAAATATCACCTCCGATGATAGCCATCCGAATCCCATGCCAGAAAGCACAACTCCCCTAGTAAATGCTGCAGGCATCCTAAATGATTCTGACATTTTAAATTGCCGTGAATTGTGCCAACAAAATGTATTGCTTTATTCAAAGGTCTATAGGTAAAACAGAAGCATAGTAAATACAGGTAAGTATAGTCAGCAAAAAAGGTAAATACAACGGGGATTTCAAAGGTGTACAGATAAAACAGAAGCTACAGTGGGAATTACAAGTTTTATTGTCATCGGTAAATCAGTGAATCAGTGCTGATTCATGCGTAGCAAATCTCTGAAATTGCTATTCATACTCACAATATCCCACGCCAGTAATGGGTTCAACACGGTATCCACGGCGTAGTAAACGACAGCGTTGTTCCTCCAGACGTGGTGAGGCCGCAGTCGAATTGTTTACGGTAGCATCCGACCACAGACGTTCAGCAACGACGCAAGCTCGGGGCCATGTTCGCGGGATCAAGTTAACCGAATCCACGTACTCGCCCCACATACACGCCTCTCCTCCGATTACTAATGCCTTCTGAGTTTCGGTGCCGTTAAAGTTAAGCGGCTCCACTTCATAAAAGTCCATCCAATCCAATCCATAATTGATGTAATTGAGGTACCAAGGGGACGAAAGCAACGTTCGGTACCCCAAACGCGTCACCTATACAATAAGACAAGTGTTTAACAAATGGTAACTGCTTTGAACGCTATATTCCAAAGTTCAGTCGGTTTCAGGTACTGTATTTCGCTAGTTTTGCCTTGTGAGAGCACTCACTGAGCTTCTTTCGCAAGACCACCCTCTCTTTCCTTTCGAATGCCGGTGGCTGAAGGGCTTACAAGCTACGTGCTAAGAAATTCCCTAGAAGCTTTCATAAGGATGACAGATATTTGCATGCAGACGGTGTCAGTGTGTAGACTGAACAGACAAGCTCAGCAAGCTGAAGGGGAATTGTTCAACCAAGTAGCTTGGAAAAACGAAAAGCCTTTGGCTCGTCTGGGAGAGATCTAAAGAAAGTCTTTCGCCTTGTACTTTAGAGGTGACGGAGTATATGGACCTCACCAGGCTCAGTGTCGGAATGCGTGTATGTGTAAGTGTAAGCTATAGAGGTAACAAGGTGGTGGGTGGGATGTGTCATATAATGGAGTAATCAATTATGCATGCAAGGTTTTCGGGTAACGAGCCAAAGGTAGCTTGTACACTATCCTCCAATAAAAACTATGTTTAGGAAGGGCGTCAGGGGATGAAGCAACGAAATAGGAAAAACCTGGATGCGTTTTTCTCCTCATTCTCGTTTGCTCATAGCGGAACAATACTAAAGGATGGTCCACTTTCGTTAGAGGGTGCAAAAATAAGACGTCGGACATATGGCTGCCAGGATGGAACGCAAAAAGTCATATGAAACAGCGCTGCGGGAACTGTAAGAAAAAAAACGACTTTTTCCACTCCATAACGATAAAGGGAGGGACGTTACAACTTATTTAGAACTTAAATCACTTTCCCTTCCGGCTGCCTTGAATCACAACAGATACAAAAAGGAAACACGAAAAAGAAGAAAAAAATGCGAGCATATGTTAACTGAGACTTAGTGGGTACTAAAAACGAGAAAAATATGTAATGAGCCTAGCCGCAGAGAGCCTCTTTAATGGAAATATAGTTTTTTCTTCCCTTGTGGAATCGAAAGCACCAAACTATTTCTCTGGTAAAGCTTTTAATCTAAGCTTTCTTGCGCCTCTTGTAGGGAAGCATAAAAATAAACACAAAATAAAGGAACTTCAGTAAAGCTCCACCGGTTTCTTCTTTGAACTCCAGAAGTCCAGAAAACGTATCAAAAACTTTCGCTTGACTGTACGTACACATTTGGCCCTCTGCGTTCTTGGCGAATATCTGCACGATTTGCATCGCTTTTCTTCATGATAGCAAGCACTTATACAAATAATACTATTTTTTGTGGAGATATGGTTGAGTACCACTACACTATATACCACCCAAACCCAATACCTAGAACGGAAATATTGCAAGCCAAGTTTAACATGTGCCGTTCAGTAACTAAAGGAGTCATTATTAGACTTGGTCCGCATGACCTTTATATGGTTGGACTTCCTCATGAGATAAGTTATAAACTCTTTAGCAAGGGCCTATAATGACACAGCAGGCATCGAATTCTTTTGAGATTTTAGGAACTTGATGAATAAAATGTAACAATAGGAAATAACAGTTTAACAATATTTTAAATAAATCTAAATAACAATTTACCAGTTACATAATTAGTGTTACACAAAATAAGTAGGATTGCAGAATTTACTTCCATTTGTCGCTGAAATCAATTAGACTATCTAGAACATACGTGGAAGGTTACTTACGCGTTCCAATTCCGTTTCAAAAGTACCCTTCCAGACGTGAACCACGGTATCGGACTTGAGCGTGACATTGTTATCGATCACTTCTTGCCAGACCACGTAGGAGGTGTTCAATGTACCCATGATATCCAACAACTTCTGCATGTATAATTGCTCCAGTCGAGAATAATCCTCACCCAAACCTTGTTCGGCCATAAATTCCTGAAGCACAGGATTACTCGCCCTACATTGTACGAAAGAAAGAAAAAAGTAAAGCAATATTATACCGTCAACTTGGAAATTCCTGGAAACAAACAACAACCTAAACTTGGATGAGCTTAAGGATGAAAAGGCTAAAGCCCACGAAGAAACGGAACGCGAGATGTAGTAAGACAGAAGCAAGTCAGTATCACATCAGCAAGGGAGGGAAACTTTTATGAAAAGTGGCACGGGAAGGAAAAAAGTGTAACAAATATTATACCAAACGAAAAAAGCAGACAGATTAAAATCCGAAACTTGAGTCGACGCCATAACTGGCTTTTCCTATAATTTTTTCCTTTTCTTGTTGTTTAAAACGTACTTTATAAGAGCCCAGAAGAGCACGACGTCGAAACACCAAACAGAAACAGATTTTACCAAACCAGTCAAAGAAACGGGAGGGGGAAAAAGGACGTAATACAGAGAGAGAAAATGGGATTGTAGAACGAGAAAAATTCTTTCACGTATTTATATTTTTACCAGCAAGTAAAATCGACTTCGTCGCCGCCAAGATGCACGTAGCGCTCCGGGAAGGTGTCGACAACTTCGGTAAAGAATTGGCGCAAAAAAGTATAAGTTGAGTTGCTTAGAGGATCGATGGGTCCGAAGGTTCCATCGGTGTTGCCATCTTTACCATAGCAGGACGTCAATAGCCCAGGAACTCCTAAGCCCCAGGATTGCGTGTGTCCTGATAAGAAACAATAAAGCATAGAAGAAGCTGTATGATTACATCGTGTTCATCTTCAACATGGGGAAGACAAATCAACAGGATTCTCCCACCCCTGTACCTCCCCTTTACGATTATTTACGTTTAATAGATAATTAGCACTAGACAACAAGATCTGGGAACAGAACTACAGGAAATGGTATGTTTCTAGCATTATATAGATCATGATTAGCTTACCAGGAGTATCGAATTCTGCCATGACACGAATTCCGCGGATACGGGCGTACTCTATAACTTCTCGGATATCCTCACGTGTGTAGACGTGAGTGTAACGATTATACGCGCCCATGGTGCTATTAAGACATTGGTATTGCACGTTATGAGTATACTTATATATATATATATATATATATACGTTTTCCCCAAGTTGGGATACAGACACAGTTAGTAGCACTAGTAAGTTTTATGTGTGCGTATACCTCATGGCAGGAAAACGGGCACTTTCGTACGGGAAAGAAGAGTCATCAACGATGTGCCAATGTAAAACGTTATATTTATTTTGGGCCATCAAATCCAAAGATTCTTTCAGGACATCCATGGATAGGAAATGACGGGATGAGTCAAGTAGCAAGCCACGATGCGAAAAGCGTGGCCAATCAGTTAGTAAAGTGGAGTTCACTTGATACTACAAAACATTAAAAAAAAAAGCAACGACTCCGGTAAAAGCTTCGAATCAACAGGCTTTTATGTTAATAATCAATTCTTGGTTGGAAAAAAACGGAAATTACCGCGATTCCTGCTGGTGAAGCATAGACGAGTTGACTAAAGGATTCCAAGCCTCTCAGAATACCCCATATGCTTTGACTAACAAGGAGCCCTTCCAGAGGTCGATCTTCGCTATCGATCTTAATTTCATCTAGAAATGGCACCCGAGAGACAAATTTTATGTGTTATTTTTTGCTCACTCCTCTTTGCCTCCATTTTTTGTTGACTTTTCATTTTAATCGAAAGAATCTTACAATGTTCATCCATGTCGAGAACAGGCCAAGACTCGCAGTTCCCCAGCAAATTGACTTGCAAAACATCCAAATAACCCCGAAATTCCTCAGCGGATTTCCAAGCTTTGACGTTTTTTATGGATTTCCGCATGTCGACGGTTTGTGCTCCCAAAATAATGCCATAATATCGTTTTAAAGCTGCTTCCAGAATATCGCAAGTTTTGCCTACAGTCTGTTGGCCACAGTCATATTCAAATTATTACACAATACAGGATTTGAGTACCAGTTACCCCAAAAAATAAAGCGATAAACTGGACCCTTACTTGAAATTGAAAAGTTGACGGACGTATAACCATGAATTTCGAGCTCGTGACTTGCTGCTGAGGTTTCGGCCATACTTCTCCTTGAGTTGGACGAACCCATGGCCCAGCTCCTTTCGGTAAATCGAATGGAAATCGCTCTATATTCTTCCGAGCTGGTTCCTCACCAAGAGATTGCCTCGCTAGAATTAGCGGTAGGCTCACGCACAGCACCACCAGGAGCCTCATCGGTAACATCTCCGACCTGACCAATGAGCACGTGTATTTATTTATTTATAACGTATGTTATAGTGTACAGTATATGTTCGTTATTCCACTACTCGCACTCGACTATCGACACTAACACCGCAGAATTCCCTCGTAACCGTAGGTGCATTGACCTTCCATTTAATCTTGACTGATCTCTTAGTCCAGATCTAATGTCATGCGTCTTACTAAATGTTGTGATCACGTGCAGTACAAAAGAAAACAAACTACGTCTGTGCAAATAGCAATAGCCTCATTTTATCTTTGCTGATTGCCGACTGCCACTTCCAGAAAGCAAAGTTTGGAGATTATCTTCCAAGACGTTATTTTTTACTCCCTAATTCCCTTTCATTACTTAGCTTGCTAGCGACGACGGCAGCAGTTTTTATCACAAAGCGTATCAGACATGTGATTAGAACTGGAGGCACGGCGTAGAGCGACGACACAAGAACACAAGTTCAAAGTAGGAAAAGGACACTAGTTTGAAGTCATGCAAATAACTTATCAATCAAACTGCTGTTGTAAAAGCGATACCCCGAGAGTTTCTAAGACGTCTTTCATATCAGCGGGAAACTTGTAAAGACCCACGAAAAGTTTATATCGCAGGTGAACTTAAGTGGCTATAGAAAGCTAGAAACTTCCACATAAAAAAGTTCCGATCTTTCGAAGGCGTTTGCTTAAAGGAACACACTGTATTGAATGTATTGCATGCCTACAATTTACTTATGTCTTCTAAAGTCTGTTCTATATTTATCGGCAGAGGAGGCGCAGGTTGGGGAACAATCTTGCCTTTGTTTCCTGCTCTTTTCTTTTCCGGGAACTGTTTGCTGCCCAACTGATCCCTGACTTCCCCTAATCGTTGATCTAAGGCTTCCACGTGATCGCGGCTGATTGGTTTAGTTTTTTTCAGGTTCAGCTACTCACAAAGAGAAGACCGTGAAAATATAAGCTGATTTATTCGGAATATAAAAGAAAATAGATAAAAGACTATACTTTTTTGAGTTTGACTTGGACAGCTTGCGCTTTTCCTCTAGAGTTAGAGGCTATGCCTGTAGCCACCCGAAATATCGCCGCATTCTTCTGGTTGGATTTGGTTTGCGCTTTGCCCTTCTGTTTTCCCATTTTCGGGTTAATTCCGGTCTTAAGTGCTTTCTTTTCTTGCTCTCACTACGTGTCTCTTGTTTTCACCACAATGCTCCCAAATGCCAATGTTCCCACCAGCGTAAGGCTAAAGCGGAAAAACTATCTAAAAGTAAAGACCCACCAAAAGAAAAGAAAAGAACAAAACCAACAGGCAAGTCATTCATTATTGCTTACGCTTTACAACATATCATTAAAAACGCTTTATTTACGCTTCTCGGTTCTATAATTCTAACTTTCCATTCTCTTTAGAACTCCAGCTAAAGCGCTCCATAATTAATTTCGTCTGGCAGTCTCATTCGTCGGTGCAACGTACATTTTCGCAGGCATAATGTATCTATAATTAGCGCCATGCACATGTATCATTACGAAAAAGCGGAGTACAGGCTCAGCGCAAAATGTATACCTGAAAGTCGTCTAGCAATAAATAAGCTTGCAATTTTCACGTTAACACAGGTAAAACACTTTTCGTGCTTGTTGTTTACTATTTCTCAAGAATTTACCATGCTTTTCCTTTTCCTCAACGATGCTGAACGCCATCTGTTAAAATGTGCCCGAATCTAACAGCGGGAAACAGAAATCCGTGAATAAAAGCCGCAGCATTTCATTCTTCGATGGAAATGGAAAGTAATACGATTTTCTCTACTCTACTGACGCCAGCCAGAGAGAAAAACTTGAGTGTACAAATAAGAGAGTAAGTTGAAAGAAAGAGACAAGAGCTAGTTCGGCTACCTTTTTTTATTTTTCTTCCTCAATATGAATTTTTTTACAGGGGGGTTGATCCTCGCCGTCCGCCATATCAGTGGCAGCCAGTGCCGGCACCGACACGTCTTCACTTAAGCAAGTGGGATTTACAAGCGTGTTGGTATTACTATTAGTTTCTCCCTTAAGAACTTGGCAAGGCAGGGTAAAAGAAAGACACCACATTTCCTTGTTAGGGGCGACATCCCGAACGTTATGTAAATCAAGAACTTGTTTTTCTAAGCTGCAGTCTAAAATGGATTCCGCTTGCCGGAGAACAGGAATTCCATTTTCTCTGGGTGGGCAAAAGGCATACACATGGATCTGAATCGATGGAGTGGTTAACTTTGTGTGGTCTAGGTCAGCCAAAAGACCCACAAAGGCGTCGAGGAAAGTGACGGCTAAAGCTGGCAAATTCATAGTGACATGACATACAACGTCCGGTGCCTGAGTCAGACTGAGTAAATGGTGGCGGACGTCCTCACGAATGAAACTCCGTCCATCTTTATTGAAAACCTGAACAAGAGAGTCTACTTTGTTGCGCTTCACGTTTTCGCGGAGCCAAAGCACGGCATCAGGATTCAAATCGTTGGCCAGGACTTGGCACCGACCAAGTTTAGCGATAGGAATGGCGAACGGACCGATGCCTGCACAAACGTCGTAAAGCACTTGACGAGACCCCACTTTCTTGACGATACGCTCGTGCTCCGTTGAGAGCCGCGGGTTCCAGTAAACGCGTGCGAAATCGAAACGGAAATGGCAGCCGTTTTCTTTCACTTCCGCCACGGTGTCATCGGACTTGCCCGCCAAAACATCCATACTAAAATGACGGAAGGTGGAATCGATAGTGTTACTCTTGTTAACAACCAGCCGGATGTCTTTGATCTTATCGAGGTAAACTTGTCCGATGAGATGACGGAAGGGAAATAGGTGATCCCGTAGATTTAAATGAATGATGTGTCCCACGCGGGAGAAACTAGCGCAGCCTTCCTGGTCGGCAGGCAAAACAGCCCTCAGAATTTCCTCGGCTTTCCAGTTGTCGTACGTTAGGGTGACAGGTTCCAAATGGAATTCTTGGGTTGTTAGAATCGTGGGATCCATGCTAGTTATGAATTGCCGATCTTCTGCTGGCAGAGCAGATAAACTTTTGACCAGCAACGGATTTAAGAAGGCACGTTTATATTTTATCTTCTCGTCAGCTATTTCTTCCTCTACCCAGTCGCTGATGGGTTTCAGTTTTTCCAGCTTGAGAATGTACTTCCGCAGAACTTTCATGGCCTGGTTAATGTCGACAGACTCCGGTACTTTGACGAACGGGATTTGCACTTGCTTTCGAAAAGCTTCGCGCTGCAACCCAGTCATTCCGCAAACTTCCTTCGGCGGGCTGAGCAAATCAGTATCCATAATTCTCGCTAAGTCTTTCAGTCGCAAGTTCCAAATTCCTTTCCGGAAAAAATAGTGACGTGCATAAACTTTCGAGATAGATTGCCTTGAAGACGAAAGTAATTTGCATTTGCTTAGCAGGGGGCTTAAGAAATATGCGTGCTCGAACATGTACTTGTTGACTTCTGCTTTCAATCTGCAAAGAAAATAATTATAAATCATAAACTAGACTCCAAAGAAACGATTACTGAACCTTCAAGCTTAATGTGTCCCACCTCCAGTTTTTAAAAGTAGCGCTACGATGACGTCACAGGAATGGCTGCTCAATGTTTCCCTCCCGATAAGCCCCGCCTACGATAAATAAAAAAAATAGAATTTGACAAAATTGATCAGTGTTGTGAAATTAGGAAAGTTAAACTAAGCAAATTTATGTATATAAATATTATTACAGCTTGCCCTCATTCCTTCCGGAAACAAAGCGTATCAGACGATTTTGAACAAACACGTGTTACGTATACAAGTACAAGAACAAAAGCTGGACTTGGGTCATCTACTAAACTACCGGTAGTAGAAGTGAATTCTTGTACGAGAATAGCTCTTACTTTCCTTTAACTATAACCCAGTTAGCCCCTTAGGTGGCCTTGATTTAACACTTAATTCAAGCGTATCAATTTTGTATTGTACATGGAGGGAGGGATGGGGGGAAGGACAGATGGGTTGACAAAAAAGCGGGGATTACAAAGCTCGTAGCCTTGAGATCTGTGGTGGCTTGTGGAACTAAGTGTTTTCCAAGGGAGTTTCAGAAAGAAGAATCTCCACCATTGGAGAAAAGTGTAGAGAGGATGGTCGTCATTGGAAGCTAGCTAGCGCGCGAAAATCCCCAGTCTAAATCCTGGCGCGGAACTTCTATTTAGAGCCCCTTGTTCTCTGTTCTTTCCGCCGTGTTTTCAACCTAATCTCTCCTTGGGTTTCACAGACAGTGGATGCACGTCGTGACATTTCTGGAGCTTTTATTGTGTAATAACGTAAATTAATAATCTTTTAGTGAAATGTCTCTCACGCAAACGTTATCAACCCTCACGATTTTCGACAAGGAAAACCAGGTAATTTTATTTATAGCTTCCATTATAATCATAACTAACAAGCAGATACCATTCTAATTCTTAGACCTTATTTATCTTATGTAACTCAGATAATGTATGCATCTTTTTCATTCAGGAACTTAATGGACTCCAGAATGGAAAACTGCCATTTGGCCAGTTGTCTTCCAATACAGACATGGTCAGTGTCGCTCAGAAAACTGAAGTAAAAACTGCCATGCCAAAACAGAAAGACGAAGACGAGCCTTTGTTACGAGAAAATCCGAACCGATTTGTGTTGTTCCCGATCAAGTACCATGATATTTGGCAAATGTACAAGAAAGCGGAAGCTTCTTTCTGGACTGCCGAAGAAGTAGACCTGTCAAAGGTAAAATCAGATTTTTTTTTTTATAAAACAAAGGAAACAAAAGCCAACTAACTTTACATGAATGTCTTATGCAGGACATGCATGATTGGGAGAAGTTAAAGCCTGACGAAAAGCACTTCATAACTCACGTTCTAGCGTTCTTTGCTGCTTCAGATGGCATAGTCAATGAAAACTTGGTGGAGCGTTTCGCCCAAGAAGTCCAAGTTCCTGAAGCCCGCTGTTTTTATGGTTTCCAGATCGCAATGGAAAACATTCATTCCGAGATGTACTCACTATTAATTGACACCTACGTCCGATCTCCAGACGAGAAGCAGAAATTGTTTCGAGCCATTGAAACCCTACCTTGCGTCAAAAAGAAGGCCGACTGGGCTTTTAAATGGATATCCGATTCGACGGCCGGTTATGCCGAGCGAGTAGTCGCCTTTGCAGCCGTGGAAGGCATTTTCTTTTCCGGATCCTTTGCCTCAATCTTTTGGCTTAAGAAGAGAGGCCTGATGCCTGGTCTGACCTTCTCTAACGAGCTAATATCCCGCGACGAAGGCTTGCATTGCGATTTTGCTTGTCTTATGTACAAACACATGGTCAGTAGACCTACTGTGGCTCGCGTTACGCAGATTATTCGCGATGCTGTAGCAATTGAGCAAGAATTCCTCACAGAGGCGTTGCCGGTTGCCATGCTGGGCATGAATTGTGATTTAATGAAGAAGTACATAGAATTTGTAGCTGATCGGCTCTTGGTCGAACTCCAGTGTCCCAAAATCTACAACGCTGAGAATCCTTTTGATTTCATGGAAAACATTTCCTTAGAAGGCAAGACGAATTTTTTCGAAAAAAAGGTTGGAGAGTATCAGAAGAGCGGAGTTATGGCCAGCAAAGAAAGTCAGGTTTTCACCCTAGACGCTGATTTTTAGAATGATTATACGTATTAACATTGAAAGGGCCCATTATTTTGCTTTGTATAAAATTCAATAAAATTTCATTTTAAGTTTGAAACGTATGCTTCCTGAAATTAATTTGCGTCTGTCGTTCAGTTTTTTATTTTTCGTCCTTGTCAACATGCCGTAGAATACATTATAGACTGGCTGAGAAAATATAACGGGAAATCTCCGTTAATAAGAACCTCGATGACCCGGCTTCCGACGTATACTTTCCTTCATCTTGTCTCCGCCCACCTTGGCTCTTTCTTTGGCTTCCTTTCCGCTCTCTATACTTGCCGCATCCATATACCTTCATCCTTCCCTTTTCCTCTTTCTGCTCAGCGTTCGCAAACAAGATGGCCGCCCTTCCTTGACATATCTTTGCTGTGTTGCTCTTTGTGCATACTTACGGTGCCATATCCACAGTTTATAAATACTTGTAATAAAATTTATTAGTGTGCTATCATTCCCCACGGATTCGAGAATTGTTGAAGCTGAAATTTGACTGAATCGTAGAAACGTAACTTAACTGCTCTCATGGATCCTCATTTGACAGGCCTACACCAGCTACCAGGTAATGCAAATAACTTGACATTAATTTATTCTGCTGGGCTTAAATTGTATGTCTTTGTAGGTTCTATATAGGAAATTTACTTTAACTTTTAATACAGTATTATTTTAGCTTACACTCGTGAGGCTATGGGCGGGAGTATCTTGGCTTGTTTTCTTTTCTTTTTTTCGTTTCGCTTAGAAGTTCACAAGTTGGCTGCCCTTTGCAGTCATTTCATAAAATTACCCTTCGCGTTGCTAAGTTCGTTCTTGATGCATGATGGATCATCATTGCGTCGAAGGGTAGATTGCTTAGCTATAGCTTTGAAAGACACAGTTGAAGCCTATGAGGCGCAAAGTTGAGCAGAAGCGCGGATTATTGCTTCACAGAACCATATTTTAGCTATTGCTGCACTCGGGTGCCATGCATTGGTAAATGAGCTACAATTTTAATTTCCGGCTATTTAAATTAAATAAGGGCTTAAACTTTAAAAGCAGGCTCAAGCCAGAAGACAAAGGACTTTTGAAAAGGGGGCTAACGAGTGAACTGGACCTTGATTGCGCTGATCGTGATATGCCGAGGGCAGCAAAGCACCAAGATTTCAATCTACTTGCTAGTCTTGTTGAAGCTTTTCCATGCACTCTTCTGCGTCTTCCTTCGCCTTCTTTGTAGTGCCTTCTTATTTGACTTTCATTGCATTTTACCAACCTTCGCTGGATTATGCTTCCTTGCATTATTCATTATCTCGACTGGAATGGAGCGCTCTTCTACTTTGCTTACCCCAAAAATTACCACCAGACTTACCTAATTAATCATGATCTTCACGTTTTCTGCAGGGTCGGATACGCGCCACTTGCAGAAGCGAAGAAACGACTCACTCGGGTAAGTTGCATTTTATTTTCGTCTTAGCTCTTGTTCTTTCCTTTTACTTATCAAGAAATATTACAAAAGAAAATTTCCCGGTCGGGACACTGTTGCCGTGGTGTATAAGTGTGGTAAACCAGTACACTATGACTTTTGTTACTTTATTACTTTTCGCAAGTGGAAATCCCCCATTGCACGTCATTTCACGACTCCGTTCCATCCACGTGTTCGTTTATATGTATTTGTGAACAAATACGTTTAGTTTAAGAGGCCTCGTAGGGTTGTCTCGCAAATTGTTCTCCCATTTTAGGTTCGATACAGTTTCTTATTATTAAACAAAACCGCATGCCCCTTGGACAAACGTAAAGCTTTAAGAAAGGCTCGAGTTCCATTATCGTTTGGAGGGAAATGGTGAGGCTTCTGATATTGCGCAGCTCTTTATGTCGACAGGTTTCAGATCCAATATGAAAAGCTTAGTCGCTGTAGTTCTGTGAATGTTAATATTATCTGTCGATCTTACGGGATCGACGAATTTGGGTATGCCTCGTAAAGCGACATGAGTTCTAAATTGTTTCGCTACCATAATGCACAGTGTGAGCTGGGAACTCATTTCATCGAAACCGTTTTTGTGATACGTTTATACTGCACCTTGTATTTTAGTTAAGTAAATCGTTGCAATTTCTGTGCAGATCCGACGACGAAGACGGAGCCAGTTCGAAATTTGGCAGGATGGATGACGAAAGCATGCAGGACAAGGAGCGCTTTGCCAGGTAATAAAACTTTGCGCTTTGGGGGAAATAAAAGAGCAAAAAAAGCCCAATTGGCGTACTTGGTGTCTTTTTGAAATAATGAACGTTTTCTCAAGTACTCGGCACTTTTTTACGGCCTTGGAAAACCTAATTACTTCCTGTTCATGCACTTTTTGTAATTTTCTGTTGCTACTAGTACAATGGACACTGTCCTGCTGTTTTTTATGTCCATTTTTTTGGTCTTTCTTTCTCTCTTCTATGACCACGCCCACTTTTCCCTTTGGCCAGCAGCCGACCTGCCCAACACATTTTGTGAGTACACTTAACCCCCACACCCCGCCCTCTGACCTAGGCAAGCTTTGAAACCAAATGGGCTAAGTCTGGAGGGATGGGAAAGCTTTAGTCTTCATTTTATTTTTGAAGCGTTATATTTTTTTATTTTATTTGTTATTTATTTTTTTCCGTGGTTTTTCTAAAGGGTAAAATTTCTGGAACTGATTTTCTCACTCGGGGGTTTTCACAAGGAAGGGTCTTTAGAATTGCGCCGACTTTTACTTTCTGGGGTTTAATTTGTGTTCGTCATTAACAAAGGAGGGTGCTTTTGTTTGCAAAAATATCCCTCCTGAGCCTGAAATTGGATTTGGTTTGATTGATGAAGGATTGGTAGGGAGAACCATTGCGAGATTGAACGTCGACGGAGGAATAAGATGACGGCTTATATCACGGAATTGTCGGATATGGTTCCCACTTGCTCCGCTTTAGCCCGTAAACCTGACAAGCTGACGATTCTTCGCATGGCAGTCGCACATATGAAAGCCTTACGAGGTATATCTTGACTGAATAGTCAATTTTCTTTTTCTTTCTTTCAATTTTTTTTTTTTTTTTTTTTTTTTTTTTATGGATGGGGCTTAGGTTCGACAACGCCAGGCACTGATGGATCGTACAAGCCTTCGTTTTTGACGGATCAAGAATTGAAACATTTGATTTTAGAATCAGCTGATGGTTTTCTCTTCGTGGTGGCTTGTGATACGGGTCGTATTATTTACGTGTCGGACTCGGTAACGCCTGTCTTGAACCACGGCCAGGTAAAACTTGTTTAGTTTTTGGCATGAGTAACATGAAATCATAATTTGTATGTTTTTAGAGCGACTGGTTTGGCTCGTGTATGTATGATTTCGTTCACCCCGAAGATCTAGACAAGGTTCGAGAGCAATTATCCACGCAGGAGCCCCAGAATTCTGGCAGGATATTGGATCTCAAAACCGGCACCGTCAAAAAGGAAGGGCACCAATGTAAGGCACAAAAAGGCTGGTGAATTTTATTCGTAACAATTCTTTTGGGGTTTTGCAGCTTCTATGCGGTTGTGTATGGGCTCCAGACGTGGTTTCATCTGCCGTTTGCAGATCGGCTCGGTCACCTCTGATCCCTTGTCTGGGTCTCACTCGTTGATTCACCGTTTACGCCAAAGACACAGTTTAGGAGCGGCCCGTGATGGCCGGCATTACGCTGTGGTTCACTGTACGGGCTACATAAAGAATTGGCCACCTTCTGGTTAGTTTTGCCATTTATATTACCTTCCAACTGTGCTAACATTAAACAAATCTGTGTGAACACTATTAGGCGTTCCCCTGGATCGTGGACCTGATGACGATCCGTCGCATTCTGGTTCACATTGTTGCCTGGTGGCCATTGGTCGGTTACAAGTGACGTCCACGCCCAGTAGTGGTGACTTGGCCAACACCGCGGCCGCCGCGGAATTCATTTCACGTCATAATCCGGAAGGAAAATTCTCCTTTGTTGATCAGCGAGTAATGACACTCTTAAATTACGCACCGTCCGAGTTATTGAGTCAGTGCTTCTTTGACTATTGTCATCCTGAAGATCAAAGTCACGTCAAAGACAGTTTCGAGCAAGGTAAGCTAGTTACCTTTCTTCTTTTCAAAGGATCTTTTAACATTCGTTTATTTTTATTTATTTTATTTTGTACAAAAAACAGTATTGAAATTAAAGGGACAAGTCATGTCAGTCATGTATCGATTCCGATCGAAGTCCCGCGAATGGTTGTGGTTGCGGACCTCCGCTTTTGCGTTCCTTAATCCTTATACAGATGATGTTGAGTACATTGTCTGTACCCACACAGCTGCCAAGTAAGTCAATTTTCGTGTATTTCAAGTTTATGCAAGATATACAAGGTCATTTTCCCCTGCCCATCAGATCTATGCACCATGGAGGGGAAGCTACAGCTACCTCTGAAGCAGGGACAGTTTCCAATGTTGTAGCTGGCTCCGCGAATCCCGATATGGTTTACGGCACACCTTCCAGCGCCCCAGGCTTGGATTATAGTTTGCAGAGGTCACGGGACATGTACCAACCTCTCATGAACACCCACATGACAGGAGGTAAAATAGATTTTTCACAAAGGAAGATATTTTTCAAAGAAAAAAATGTTCAAAAAAGTTTTCAAAATAAAATTCAATATTTTTCAAAGAAAAAAATTTAAAATTCCAGATGTACAAATTCGGCCCGGTAGTAGTTCGCAGCAAGTTTATGCAGGTTATGAAGCAGGTGGCGCCACTACAGCTTCCCCAATGGCGTACCATAGCCCGCAAGGCCAAGGCGTTCCCACCGATGCCAATACCCCTGTGGTGCACCCGCGCATGGGCAGCAAGCAAACACCTAGCCCAACTCCTAGCGCAGGGGCAGTCGCTGCTGCTGCCGCGGCCGCGTGGGGCGCTGCGCATTTGCGGCAACCAGGAGCTGCCGAAGCGTACGCGTCGTACGAAGGCATCAGCCCGGCGCGTTCACCAGGGGGAGGGGCGGGGCCTACTTACACACAGTTGAGTGGCAGCAATGGTGCCAGAGCAGGACCTTACCCTAGCCACGCCCAAGGTCATCCGACACCTGGCATGTGGCATTGGCAAACGCCCCCACAAGACCCCAGCCCCTCTCCGTCCCATGCCCACCCTCATTCAGGTGGCGCCACCGGTCAACCAGGTCACGCCCCCCATCCTCATCCTCATCAAGGGGGAGCAGAGCTGTCGGAAATGCTGCAAATGCTCGATCCCGCGGCGGGAAATGCTTTTGAGGACTTGAATATGTTCACTTCCAACTTTGAGTGAATTTTTCTAAACATTTTCCAGGTAGTTTTTGTACGTTTTTCCCCCTTTCCTTATTTAAAATGAGCTAGAATTTGCAGTCTGTCATTTTTTATTTTCTATTTTCCCGTAAGAGAAAGAGTCTCCCTTATAAAATAAGTTTATCTTTGGTCTTATTTTAGGAAATAAGTATCCACTTTTTGGAGTACCTTTTTTGGTACTATCGTGTTTCGCTTTTGTTAAATATTGTGTTTTTTTCGGCGACTTTTTTTGTTTTCTGAGATGCACAAGAAGTTGACAATCCTCTACTTCGTTTCCTGTTCCAACGCTGCCGCCCAGTGAGCTAAGTGGGGTAATTTTTGTTGGGGCTAAAAACAACAACAACCAAATTGATTGACGTATAATGAAACAATGAGATTATTTGTTGTGTAAAGAACTAAGAAGACGGCTACGTGGTATGTGAATAATCGTTTTTGCTGGTATGGTTTTAATGTTCAAACAACGGAGTATTTCTGTGGGTGTTTCACCAAACTACGTCCAAGTGCACGACCTCTTGTTTTCGTTTCTTACTCCGTTTTTGTAATAACGTAGCTGGAGTGCACTGTCTCGTAGGCCTTTTTCACTTGTATTGGAATTTAATGGTAAATGTGAGTTAATAGTAAAATTTCCATACCATTCCGTTAAAACGCTTCTTAGCATGCGAGTTTTTAAAAAAGGCAATCCAAGGCAGAATGAAAAAAGGGAGAAGTCTTGAGCATAAGAAAATTGGTTTTACAGTTCTTTTCTCATAGGGGGCCATTATTGGATTAGGGTTGGGGTGTGGAAGGGGAGGCAAGGTAATATTTCAGAAAAACAAGGATACGAAATATCGCTTGGATGATTGTAAGGAGGGTGTAATTATCATAAAATTTGGGCGAAAAAATTTTGGTTGGAGACTTTTGTTTTTAATCTTGATATGTCCCGTTAGGTAATTAGCGCCTGCCATGGCCCAACAGGCGTAAGAGAAAATCTCTGAGAGGGTCGTAGTACGCACGGCGAAGCAACAACAATTCGGGCCATTGCCGAACGCTAAACACCCACAAAGTGTCCCATTCAAAGATACCAACCAGGAGTAAACCGAAGGAAGCTAAGACGACTCCAAAAATGACGAAGAAAAGGCGAAAGGGACGGAAAGGAGGGAAAGTCGGCCGACGAGAATTATGCGAATGGAGCTGCATATGCGTTAAGTTGGCTTTATCAGCGGCCAGTCGTTGCGCAAGGGGATCGTTAGCTGGAAGGGCCAGTGGGCGGGCTGATCCGCGGGTATGGTTGTGAGGATGTCGAGCTAAGCTAGGGCTCAAGTGTAGCATTTTGCGAGGGTGGCGCCGCTTCACGCCGACCGAAGAAGGCGGAGTCAACTCGGAAGTCGTACCACTCATGCGACTGTGACTTCGGCGTTGAGTTTGGCGCGGACTATGGTTGTAGTAATCCGCACGGTAGCCCGAACCGTAGTCGTGGTGGGGTGCCAAACTTTCATTGTAGCCATAGAAATCGACTTCGAGTTCGTGGCTAGGGGGGCCGAAGTGGTCGATGAAAGAATTGGCCAAATCCGATTCGGCTTGACTGCCACTCGACGATTGGTCGAAGGAGTCGCGGTAGTCAATACCAGTGTCTCCACTGGGACCAAAAGTGGCTGAAGATGTGCGAGTACTCAAGGAAGAGCCGTCTTCAGTCATTTTGGACCGGAGTTCGGCCACTTCCGATTTGAGTTCTTCTTCTATGTCCGTGTCGTCCGCTGAGTTGTTTTTGGCGCTATTGTCGTCCGGTACATTTTCAATCATGGATTGGTTCCGCGGCAATACTAATAATTTAATATTAATAATTTATTTTAGTATTATGTTAGTGTTTTAAGTATTTTAAATTGTACATTAGTATCTGGGGGGTAAAGCGTCAGAAATAGTACAGAAATGCTCTGGTTAACTTACCGTCTTCATGATTATTTGAAGTTACTGGTACACTGAATGACCTCCTCGATAAATGTGGTGCTCTTCTTGCATTTGCCTGTATGTTTAGTGGTAGGTAGAACGTTAGACAAAGTCACTAGCTCTTATTTTAATAAGAAAGAACAGTGAAGACATGTCGTTATACCTGTCGGACCCAGTCCTCAGACAGTTCACGTTCCACACGACCTGAGTATCTGACTTTGGACCCACGGGAGAAAAAGCTTCCGCCAGTGACAACAGCAGGAATTTCTGAAGAGGAACTTAACCTGTACGCTTTATGATTAGACAGTTTTAGTGCTGCCGTGCATAGTAATTACGTGAAAAAGAGCCGTTGCACCACCGCACTTCGCCATAAGAGCCTGCAAGCAGTGGCGTTGGCACATTTGAAACCTACAGTGTGTTTTTTCTATAGATTAAAAGAAGAAAGGTCATTAGTACAAATAGTTCAATTGTAAAGACTTGAAACTTAAAATTATTACTTTGGTTCTTGCATCCTGAAACAAGTCCCAGGGTTAAGCATATTCAAAGGAGGACAAGGTAATCATATCCGTTTCATGGCGTATTACCGCATTATTTTTTTTGAAAAACTTAAATTCCGACCTGTTTTTGTTCTTCGAAACCAAGTGGTTTGCTTACCTCCGCAATGGCCAGATGGACGATGAACATTTTCCCTTCGTAATTGAGCTTTGACACCTCGTTCCAGCGAAAATGATGGGTTTTTCGCCCATTCTGGAATGTTAGCACGCCGCTGTAATTGGCTCCCAAGTAGAGCTGAACTCCCCTGGCATCCTACAATGTCATTTAGCCTTCAGTCTTCCAGCTTGGACTCATTAATTAATCAGATCAATTGATAACGAGGTTGTCTCGATTGTATGTGGCTTTACTTTCACGGGGTGGGGATCGATTCCAAAAGTATCCAGCAGGCATGCTCTCCGCAAAAAAGCCATTTCGGCCTGTGCTGGGCTTAGGTTGGACACGCCCCCGGAATCGGCCTGATGCAAAGACAGGACTTCGGCCTCTAAGCGCTCTGTCAACTGCAATACTGGTCGTAAGGCTGTGATGTATCCCGGAGGGTGTCGCTCGGCGTCATAGTCACCCAACTCCACTAACAAGACCATAACATAACTATTGGTTTTGCTTTTTTTTCTAGCCTGGGAGGGTTGAAATATTACCTTGCGCTCCTAAAGCGACAAGCATGGCCATTTCATTGCCCGGTCCGGGACTATAGAGCCGCCCATGCTGCAAATCGCGTTTTAATTGGAGATAAAGCAGGGAACGCGTTTCTTCTCGCAGTCTTTGAGATTCGGGCGGGTAAAACTTGACCCGAAAGCAGACGACAATAGGACTCATATCTGTAGCCGAAGAATCAAGAAGCTTAAGTTCAACCCCCAGTTTGAGAAAGAGAAGAATAGTGTTACGTACCTCTGACTTGCTTTATTATTGATTTTGTCAAGTCCATCCATCGCTAAACCCAGTAAACGGCGCGCAGAATAAAGTATCAGTTACCCCACCATTAGGATTTGGAAGAGCAGACAAGAAAAGAAGCGATATACATACTCGATGCTTTCGGTGATCGACATAGCGAAGGCCGAAGTAGTCCTTCTCCTCGACGTTCAACTCACGGCAGGCAAAATCCAATAAGAACTGGGCTTTGTGGCGCGGCTAGCGAAAAGGAAAACGGAGCAAAAACCAGACCCAATGATTCCGGAAGAGATGGAGAAAGGAATTAAAGCGTAAAAGTCAACGAAACAACATTAGTGGCATTGTAAAAAGCTTAGTGAGGGAAACTCGGATAAGCATGCATGCATGTGCCATTGTATGGAATGCTTGGAAGCTGAGAGAGAGGAAACGAAGGCTTCTTTGCTATAGAGACGCTAGATAACACAGGCAGGCCAAAGCGTATAGGGTGTGGAGTCGCTGGAGCCCAGTAGAGCCACTCAAAAATCAATACGCAACCACAACGGCACTATTTCTGTTTTGGTTAAAACACACTCTCAACTCAATTCCACATGATAAAACTTGTCTTTTCTTTTTAACTAACATCAGCCAACTAACCAAAGGATACAAGTAAAGTATTTACATAAAACCGCTAAGGTTCAATGGATGTTCAATTTTTGTTCTAACCTGAAATTCGCATTCGAGAACTTCGTTATCATCCAGCAACCGTATCGTGCATTTGTGCTCAGAGTTCACGTCACTTTTGCTACCTAATCGCAACATGCCTTGAGCAGAACTCCCTTAAAATTTGCTACGGCGCTACCACACAGACAATAAAAAATGGTCTCCAAGCACTAAAATGGGTTCGAGTTTTTTGTCTATGCTAAATAACCACTGTCATAAAAAAAGGAAAATGGCAAAGAACGGTTCCCTTTTTTAAAGGAAACTTAAAAACGTGAACGGGTCAGAGACCCAACTTGTGCCTCCAGGTTCAACTAGACGGCTCCACCAACGTCTAGCTGCGTTGGCATTCGGAGCTACAATGTAGTGACACGCCCACGCCTGCGCTCGCGCTGCATGGGTACACGCCCAATCCATGCGCTCTCGCTCGTGGTGTTCTCTATGGCGAAATTCATCCAATCTTCCTGGTAGGATTGCTCCATTGTATCATTAATACCATTTCGATACAATTTCTCAAGACAGGCAAATTTCTCAATCTGTTTCAATTATGTAAACAAACACCTTGTCATGGTTTCCAAAGGACAATATCCTAACGGCAAGATGTAGTCTAAAGCGGTCCTTTTGTTGCTTTTTATTTCATTTTTTATTATTTTGCTTCGGTTCTTTCGCAAGATTGGCGGATCTGGTCATTGGCGAATTGTGTTTTTTGCTAGCGCGGCGCTCTTTGGCGAAAAAAGGTAAAAAAGGGTCCTTGTGTTGTAGGCCCTTCTCGGGTCTGACCGCTGTCACCAAGTATGGCTCGCAAAAAAATAGGGACCATAGCGAATGAATTGCAAGCCGCCCAATCCAGTTTTGCGAGGATTGCGAGGATTTCGCCAACCCTTCCCCAGGCTAAAAGTTGAGTCCTAAAGATGCGCGCAACCCACGGTACAATCTAAACGTTCCCTTCACAGCTAGTGCATTGCCAAAGTGGATTTTCAGTTCTGTGTGTCTGGAGAGAAGTGGTCCAGAAGGGTTAGTTATCGAGTAGGTGTCTACGAGGCTCGCCTGTGGGGAAAAATCTACAAAAACTGCAAACAAGACATTTGCGAAGATTATTCGTTCCTCATATCTAGCGTGAATTTCACGTATACAACAGCGCCGCAGTTGAGCATTGCAAGCAAGTGGGTGATAAAGGCTGCACTTGTCCCGCGGGGCCGGAGCGCACTACTCGCTGAGAGCGTGAAGCGTGGACTTTGCTTTCCATCTATCTTGGCCCGGGACACAGACATACATATACTCCTCACGCCACGTATACCCACAGAGTCCGTTCGGCACCGCAGTTACGAGCGTGAATCGACGGCCGTGAGTTGGGAGAGTCGTGTGATAGTGCTCAAAGGCAACGGCCAAACTCTTAATCCCGCGCGCTGACTCTGACTTTTAACGGTGCAGAAATTGGCTTAGATCATAATAAGGAAGAAAGTTCGCCTTTTATTCGAGACATGTATTCCTCGTCGGCTTCATCCATGGCTGCGCCTACAAGTGTGGTGGTTTTGGACCGTGGCAACAATACGACTTGCACTATTAACCTACATGGTAATGATTTCTGGTTTTAACGTGGCAATGTGATAACGGTTAACAGTTTAGGCTCCCGAGTTTCTCCCGGAATTTTCCATATATATTCTGGGCTTTTTTCCCAAGTTTTTCTCTTTCCTCCAGCGCGCTTTTTTGAGATATCGAGGCCAGCGTTTTTTATGAATAGCCCGCCATGTGGGGCAAAAGCAAGGCGACGGTCTGCGTCCGCTGCGCGGCGCCGAAGGCAGAAGCATTTTTACGTCTGTTTTTATTTTTCTAGATTTCGCTTTTAATTTCGGGGCGGCGCGCTCAGCGCTCACTCTCTCTCTCGCTCGCACACAGCGCGACGTCAGCATCGATTGCCGGTTTTTTCAGTATCGATATGCCAGCGCGGCGCGCCCTGCGAGTCCTTTATTTTTTTTAGCATAACTTCTAGTATGTGAAAGCGTGAATTCCTTGCGTGCTTTAAAGCTATTCAACACATTTTCAGCGTTTTTGATACGATTGGACGGCTCGTAGTTTGCTTCACCTTGGTTCTTTTTTTTTAATAGATATACATAAAAAAGGACTCGTCAAAGTTTAGGGTATCAGCATAGCGATGAACATTTCTTGTCTTGTCTGTCGCTCTAGCCATCCGTCCGTCCGTCCGTCTTTTCTCTCTCCCTTTTGGATCCGATGCAAGTTGGAAGAGCGTTTTTGTACGGACGTGATGGCATGGAAATTTGATGGCTTATTTTTTCCCCTTTCCTGCTTCGTCGTCATAGTTTTTTTGTTTTTTCTTGAAAACGATTAATTCAAAAAAGTGGTTACAGAAGAAAAACAAAAAACACAGGCCCCTGGCGACCAGTGGGTTTTACTTCGCTCTATCCCGAAAGCTTCTCTGTCCAGTTTTTTTCACTGTCTGCTTTGGCTGTAGGCTACTGTGACGGCGAAAGAAGGGTTCCTCCTTTCTTGTTTTTTCAACTTGTGGAGATCCCTAACTCTATTTCTTCTCGATACAAAAAACGGGGGAAAAGGTTTCTAATTTTTTGCCTTCGACGAGGACGGTCGGGCTCGGGAATCTTGCAAGAGTCGAGAGAAAGAAATTGAGGCGTCGCTTCTGCTTCTTTGGTTTTGAACCGTGGCGTCCGTCTACCGTTTTCGACTTCTTCTTAGCTTTCTTATGTCCAGGCGCTTGCTCTATACCCGTGTCTCGCTAGCATTTTAATGCCATGTGAACCCTCTGCCATGTCTCTTTTTTAAGTCATTTTTTTAGCTCCTCCCCTCCTTACTTGAGCAGCACCAAAAAATTAAAAAGTACCGTCCCCCTTTCATACTCTTTTTCTTCCTTCGTTTGTGCCACAGTCACAAAGGAGGAGGGTTCCGAAAAAATGAAACGTCCAACCCTCTTTCTCATAACTGAGGAGCGACGACCGTTACAGAGTTTACAGAGTGCGCTGCTGGCTTAACGCAAGAGCTGCAGAAGCAGCAACGGCTATGCTGTCTGGCTGCTAGTTTTTGCGCTCTGAGAGTATAAAAACACGCCCCTGGAAACGCTCCAGGGACCACGATAGATAGGAGCCTATAAAGGCAAAATTGTGTGAGCTAAGGTGGCCCCCAAGCTGCATTGTGCTTGAGATATAGTCATAAGTTGTTTCTTTGGGGGGAGGGATCGCAAGTAATTTTTTGCACTAATTTTTTGGGTTAATTCTTATTGTCTGCGCAGGCGCTACCGTTGTCTCATGGAGAGTCAATAACCAGGAACAGCTTTTTGTCAGGTAAGAAACTTGGATTCCTCTTGGATATGTTAAGCTTCAAAGAACTTTTGCATAGTCCTTGGCTACAGCGTTTTTTTATTTCTTTTTAACTCGCTATTACTGATACAGCAATGATGCCTTTATCTAGTGCGCTAATTTCGATTCTTTTCTTCTAGCAAACAAGCAGTGTTCGATGGAAAGAAGGCCATTCGTGGAGGAATTCCTTTCGTATTCCGTAAGTATATAGTGACAATTGAAGGAGTTTTTGTGGACCTTTTTATGTCCAGTAAAAAAATCGAAAATAATGTTGAGATACTCGACGGCGAAAGAATAGTATCATATTTCATGCTGGAGTTGTCGCCTTGAACGAAAAGAGAAAGTATCGGCCATAAATTTGGTCAGGTGTGAGGTGAAAAAGGCGAGAACAACAAACGGATCGTACTTGTGGTTCTATGGTTACGTTACGGTCTACTTAACAATTATGACGCCATAGGCGCGTTTGGGATTATAACGATTAACGGACTTTCTTTGTCTACTCGTAGCACAATTTGGGTCATGGAATTACGGTCCTCAACACGGATTTGCCCGTATAGTTCGCTGGCAATTAGAAAAAGGACCGGATCGATTGCCATCAGGGGATGTGGAAGCGCTGTTCACACTTCATGACAATGAAGTCACACGGGCAACGTGGAATTACGCGTTCCGTTTGTCGTATCGCCTAATCCTACGCGAGAAGGAGTTGCACTTTCATGTCGGCGTCTACAATCCGTCCAAAGATACAACATTCAGTTTCCATTTGCTGTTACACACGTATTTCAAAGTGCCTGATGTTCGCCGTTGTCAAATTACTGGCCTGCATGGTTGTACTTTCATCGATAAGGTTTGTTTTGCTCAAGATGGATTTGTCTAGTAATTACTCAAGTAATTTATCGTTGTTGCTAGACACGAGATGGTGCCGTTTACCAAGAAGGGCGGGATGTCGTAACCATAGGCGAATATACCGACCGCGTTTATCAACACACGCCACAGGAACACATTATTACCAATGTGGTATCCGGCCGTAAAATGCGACTGCAGAAATACAATTTCCCTGATACGGGTAAGGTCAACAGGAAAAGTGTATAACCGGTCTTAAAACTTAAAAGTCTTCGATGTTTCAATGTAGTGATATGGAATCCGTGGGTGGAAAAGGCAAGGGAAATCCCGGATTTTGGGGACGACGAATTTCCCAACATGGTTTGCGTAGAATCTGGTCACGTGACAGCTCCAGTAATTCTGCTGCCCGGAACTGCGTTTGAAGCATCTCAAGTCTTACAGGTTATGTAAGAAGTACAAAGATACTGTATCCTCAGAACTAAGTTTCTCAATCAACGTGAAAATAACTATAAGCCTCCTTATGGGACTTTTTTAACCCACCTCTCCCACCCAAAACTCCCGTTGTTACTTCCTTTCTTTGGTAGTAAACAATTCAAACGGACAGGTTTTGAGGGAATGAGTGGAGGAAAAACTTCTTTTCCTTATCTGGTATACGTTAGGTTTTAAGTAATTTGTTTAACTCTTTGGATGTTTTTTTTTAACTTAAATTAATTAAAATGTCACATTTTTCATTACTATGCGGGTAGGCCTTTTTACATTGTGACGAAGGGCGTGTAAACTTGCGCTTTTTTGTTTCCTGAATAGTTTTTTTGCCCAGCTAAGAATGAAAAGGAAGGATGCACATGATTTGATTTGATGAGAAGCCTGTGTAATTGAAGTTTTTGGGGCTGTTTTCTTTTTAATGGCAAAAACTTGAAAGCAACGAAGCACATTTTGCTCACGGGATTTATACCATACCTTAAGCCACGCCCAGCGTGTGGCATAACGTTTCATGTTGGAGATTGTCGCTGTTGCTTTCCGACAAAGGGGAGTGTTTTGCTAGCTATGTGTTGATAACTTCTTTCGTAGGTTATTTTGTATTATTTTGCGGTAGGCAACAGAATATGACTATTCAGTTTTTTATCATGTTGTCCTTCAGTTCTCCCTTTCCTGAAAATTCCAATTCTTTCCCAAGAAGTTAAAAGGATTGCATCACAAACGCAAGACAAATAGAACGTTTAGTTGGATAGATGCTCTGAGTGTATTGTTGCAGCTCCAATCAACACAAAGGTATAGGTTCATATTCATACATAGAAAACGCGGAGACAGCAGGATCCCAAGCCAGTGTCATAAGGTGAAGAATGGTAAGTTTGTAAAAAAAAATTGCGCCAAAAATGCCCAGTGAAATTATCTTTCAACCTTAACTGCTGCTACCAGCGCCAGAAGCTGAAGCTTTCATCGCCTGCTTTTGCCTTAAGGCGTCAGCATCCCTGGTGACAACATCCGTAAAATGATACCCATGATATATCATATGAATGATACATTACCTCTGTTTCCGCTGCTCCAGGGTCAAGCCTTTGTTACCGTCTTTGTCAGCAGCCGATTTCTTCTTTTGCTCTTCAACTTGCTTCTTAGCAGACTTGGCACGAGCTAGGTCGCGTTGATTACCACCTATTAAAATAAAAAGGTTTAAATGAGGGCCGTTTTTTCGTGGAGCTTTCTGGATACGCTGCACACCACCAACCAGCAGCGTTGTTTTAGAACACATTTCTTATACAAATGGCGTTGGTGGATGTCACATTAGTATAACAATTCACACTTTGACTCCTCGAACGATACTTACGTGTCATTTTGTTGACAAGGAATTTGAAGAAAAATATCGAAATAAAAGATCCCCTTGACGCGAACAACTAACTCCGCTTTCCTTTATTGTTTTTCGTTCAATGCGTACTGACCAAAACCAGGAGACGTGGCACACTCACCCAACAGTTTTCTGTCCGCATAAACTTCTTGCAGCGCTACGAGCGTCGAGCGGCTAAACTTCTAAAGTTGTTTTCTTTTTCTAAAAAATGAATAAACGACGTAGGCATTCGCCTATTGTCATTTTTTGCATTCTTTGGTACTCTATTCATTCGTGCAATTCAGTTTACTTTGGAACACAACAGGGAATGGAGAATGAATGGTTTTGCCAAAAATAGAGTTGGTGCAAAAGCTGGTTAGTTTCAAGGACTTGCTACCATAACCAATAGTCGCTACTGGGTAAGCGAACAAAGTCGTAGATCCCTCCTCCTAACTTTATAATCCTTGTTATTTATGTACATGTGAATTCTGGCGTACCCGGCGAAATGTAAACAGAGTGAACGGTTGTTGACAAGTAGATGAATTGCAAATTATAAAAATGGCAGATGCTTGGGAAGAGATTCAAGCAATTAAATCAAAGAGAATAAACTTGAAAGAGCGTTTGCAGAAGAGGCGGAAAGAAGTCGGGGATATTCTGGCCGCTGGACAGAGTTCGGAAGGTTTAGATAGATTGCTTTTCGATTACGCACAATTAATTAATTATTTTTAATAATTTCTGAGTAGATCCTTCTGTCAGTAAAGCAGTCGGAGGCGATCCTGTGATTCCGGGAAGTGTACCGATAAAAGACATATCACTGCCGAATGTGACAGAAAAAGGCGTAGAATTACAAGTCCTGCAAATCCTAATCTCTGCCACCTTATCATTTCCTTCCACTTCCAAACATATTGCAAGGCTAGCTGGCGCTTCATTAAAGAAAGAAATTGGACATTCGGTTTTGGTCAACTTGCTCCAGAAGTTCGCTGCTCGGGAACTGATAAGGTAACACGAAGGTCCGGAGAACTTCTTTAATCATTTAATTACTACTGTTAACATTATTCTAGTGTTGTCGATTCCACAAAAGAAGGAGAGGTAGTCCTAGAAGTTGTTAGTGCTGATCACACTCGTCTAGTAGCCTTAGCCCATGACATTGAAACCCAGAATCTGAACACAGGTCAGCGCTTTTCCGGAAGCAATGACGGTCCAGAGCCTGCCAAACGAACTAAAGGTTTGTTTATTCATATATATTGCACATAGCATCATGTCTGATATTATTCCAATTTTCTTAGTTGCCACTGAGGATGAAGGCAAGGAGGAAAAGAGAGAACAAAAGGATGATGTTATGAGTTTGTTGTCCCTGCCGTCCGCTAAGGAAAAGTTGCATAAAAAAGTAGGAGAGGAAATTCTAGAGTTACTTAGTAAGCCTACTGCCAAGGAGCGATCTCTCGCAGAACGTTTCCGCTCCCAGGGAGGTTCGTTTTCCAAAAATAGCTTCGATAGAGACTTTGTAATAATTCTGTATTTAGGTGCCCAAGTTCGGGAATTCTGCCCACAAGCTACCCGAGAAGAATGTTTAAAAATACGGGGCGATGGCCAGTGCAAAAAGCTTCATTTTCGCAAAATTTTACAATCTCATACTGATGAAGCACTCGGTGACTGCTCTTTTCTCAACACTTGTTTCCACATGGATACTTGCAAGTCTGTTCATCTCTATTCTTTGTTATATTATGACTGTATGTGTCCTTTTACTAGGTATGTTCATTATGAAGTTGACTCATTTATTCCAGAAGAACAAGACAAAGACTCTTCCAAAGACAAGGACGACCCAGCGTCTTCCGCCAATAAAACTGCATTAGTGGAAAATAAACCAGTAATCCTTTTTCCACCGCAGTGGATTCAGTGCGACATACGAGTCCTAGATATGTCTATCTTGGGAACTGAAAGTATTTTTTGAAAATGTATTTATTAAAATTTTGGGTGTTAATTTTTTTTCTTAGCTAAATTTAGCGTTATCATGGCAGATCCTCCGTGGGATATCCACATGGAGCTACCCTATGGTACAATGTCGGATGACGAAATGAGACAGTTAAACATTCCCGCTTTGCAGGATGAGGGACTCTTCTTCTTATGGGTTACAGGTGAGTGTGTAACTGTAAAGAACTGTAAAGGCTTAATGAATGCTAATTAACAATTCTAGTGCGAGCTATGGAGTTAGGTAGGGAGTGTTTGCAGTTGTGGGGGTATGAACGTGTCGACGAAATTATTTGGGTAAAAACAAACCAGCTACAACGTATCATTCGCACTGGTCGAACAGGCCACTGGCTGAACCATGGTAAAGCAACAAAAAAGCAGTATAATTTTCATTTAATTTTGATTCTGTGTAACTCTGCCTTTAGGTAAAGAGCATTGTTTGGTTGGCATGAAAGGTAATCCCGCTAACCTCAACCGAGGTCTGGATTGCGATGTAATCGTAGCCGAAGTTCGTGCAACTTCCCACAAACCTGATGAAATCTATGGTATCATTGAGCGATTATCGCCTGGCACTCGAAAAATAGAACTTTTCGGACGTCCACATAACGTGCAACCGAACTGGTAAGTTCCTGGTTTAATTAGGTTAATTGGGTACACCTCAAAACTTTTTTCACCATCCTTTCTCGATTGGTAGGATCACGCTAGGAAATCAATTAGAAGGCGTACACCTCCTAGATCCGGAGATTGCACGGGCATTCAAGAAAAGGTATCCTGATGGCATCGTTTCTTCATCTCGGAGTTAGTTTTTTTCATTTTTTAAATAAATTTTTAGAGGAAATCATGGGCAAAATACATGTTGAATCTTAAACAAATTAGAGCCCTTAAGTTTTCGTTAAACAACTTTTTGTAGCGATCTTTCCTGCATAGTTATACTTTGAACTAATTTACATTGTGCTTCGTATTGGTAATAGCTCTACCCAGTTTTTTAGGCTTAAAACGAGCGTCCCTGGTGCAATATAATTCGGTACGTGCGTAGGAAACTGTCAGCTTTAGGTAAGAACTTGCTTTTGTTAATTACAAATGAATCAAATTCAGGTCAATTGCTTATCAGCGCTTGTTAGACTTCCTTATTATGCAGCTTTTGTTCCCGATCGAGATGAAGCCCCTTCGTTTTCATTTCCTGTGGCATTCCGCTTAAACATGGGTACTGTACTCACACCAGGTTGCGTAGGCATTGGTGCTAAAAGGACCACAGGACATAAAGAGTCGCATTTTATCTCCCATGCTTATATTGATTAGATCCTTCACCTTGGCCTCCCCTAAGGCATTATTTTATTTGAAAAGGGACGTTTCGCTAGCCAGGACCCGGATCGAGACTGTTTCACGTGCTCAAAGCGTGGAGCTGAGAAATCGATACTAAGTGTTTACCCCACATCCCTCAGTGAGTCAATTAGCGTTATTTTAACCGAGTATACATTTTATAGAATTTTGATATTAATTCGGTAAAATCGTGCAGAAATTTTTCTAAACCTATCAAAATAGAGTTTACTTGTTTTCATTTCTTGATAGAAATTTGAACCAAGACATTTACTATCGATATCGATTTCACGCAAACTGGTTTCTGTTCTTTGTGTGTGGGAGCAGGAGCTCGCAGCGCTCCGTGCAGCTTTACTTTTAAGAGGCGTAAACAACACATCGTTCAGGGCCATTGTCCTTCACCGTCGCCCCTTGGATAGTAGTGCTGTGATCCTGTCTTCGTTTCACGCGTGGAACTTTTTGTATTGCGTATTTACTGACAGTATTTTGCACGTGAACTCCGAAGTGAAGGGGCGCGGTAAGAAGAAAGGCACGCTCATCTCATCTGATTTTCCGATTAATTTCAGTTTTAACATTTAACTTATCTTAATAACTCACCAGTAAGAGCTGCCCTAGTCAAAACAACGAGAAAGTGCACTGATTCTACAAATTGCAGTCTTTTAGTAACAGAAAAGGCAAGTTGAATTTTGGTTAACCTTGCCGTTAAGTCCTTTGGTAATTGCTAGGCATTCGAAGTACCGTATCTTATACAGCACGCCTCCTTGAAGTAGGTCAAGCTGAGCGAGGCTGAACTTGTTTGACCTATTATACTGATGGAAATTGTTGCCGAGGTAGAGAACGAGAAAGTTGGCCTTGAGTCTTCATTAAAAACTAACGAGTTTCTGAAGGCAAACGGGGACTTCGTGTTTCTTGTTTGTTACGATTTCCACGGTAAAAAACATGTTGTTGTTATTGCTGAGAAGTGTCTATCGGTATAGCACTATAGGATCTTCTGAAGATGTGTCAAATTCCCATAATGAATGGGGAAGTAAACAGCCTTCTAAAGTTAACAGCCAGATAACTATTAAGCGTAAGTGTGTATTTGGATCGGGCACGTGATCGGGGACTGGAAGGAAATAGAATTCCCTAATCTGTGTTTTTTGAGCTTTTTGAGCTTTGTGTTGCTATGATGTCAACGTTAAGGGGGGGTTGGGGGGGTGCCCCCCCCAATAATTGGCCAAAAATCGGTACAATCGTTAACTACAGTCGGTAAAACTAAGGTCTCCACCCCCCCAATGGAAACCCCCTCGCGACGCCCCTGATGATGTCATCCAGTTTGATAAGGGGAAGAAGTTATTATCTAAAGAATTGTGTAACGTTGACGCAGTTTCACTAACCTATTTCCATTTCCGTAGGATGCCGTTCAAGAGAATTTTACGGAAATTGCAAGGCAAGAAAAAGAGTTCCGAGTCTATAAATAGTGAAGATACGCCAGCACCGGTAGTTTCCTCGCCTACGTTCGTCATCAAAGCACGAGCCTCATCCTTAACTTCAGCTTCACCTGCCAGACTTCACACACCACATTCATCCATAGGATTTGCCGTCCCAGAAATCATCGAACTGCCTAAAGATTCGGTACCTCTTCCGCATTCGCGCGTTACATGCCCGATATGCTTTTGTGAACCTATCGACCACAGCTGGCGTACTTTACAAAAATGCGGATGTCGGTTTTGTGAAGATGTAATTTAAAAACAAAACTTTAGAGCTTAGTATAACTACTATTCATGTCTTTTGTTATTTCCCATAATGGTAGTGCATTGCCTCGTATACGCGATTATGCATCCGGGAAGGCAGCGTTGCCTTGACTTGTCCCAGTGGTTCATGCCTGTCATCTGGTCATGTAACGGCTGCAGAAGTGCAAGGATTGGTCGAGCCGCCTATCCTGCAGTTGTATCTTAAACTTAAAGTCGATCAAGGTAAGATAGTTTCGTTTAGAATACATTGCATTCTTATGAATGGTCATGTTTTCCTTTTCAGAGGTTACCACAGATCCGACCAAATGCTGGTGCCCACGGCCAGGCTGTGAAACTATTTGTTACGTTCCAGTTCCTCAACCTAAGCCTCACAAAAGTTCATGGTTGCCCAAATTTCCGTCTAGACCAACACGCGTCCCAGTGGCATGCCCAACATGCAAATTTATTTTCTGCAACCAATGCCTTTTGCCCTGGCATGCAGTCAGCCCCTGTGCAAGACGTCACCCAGTACCCCATGCCAGCTTCCCAACGGAAACTTGGCTTTTGGCTAGCTTGAACGGAAGCAAAGAGGAAGAGGATTTGGAAGAACTTTCCAATCGGATCAAAGCTTGTCCGTTCTGCCATGTTCTCATCGAGCGTGATGAAGGATGCGCCCAAATGTTGTGCAGACATTGCAAACATGTTTTCTGTTGGCATTGTCTAGCCTCTTTGGATGTAAGTCGTAATTTTTTAAAGTTAATTTTTACTAATGTCATGTTGTTATAATAATATGTATTATTATGTCTTACGTAGGACGACTTTTTGCTCAGACATTATGATCGTGGTCCCTGTCAAGAACGATTGGGACACACCCGAATTACAGTAGCTCTCCATCGGGTCCAGGTTTTAGCAGTATTCGTCGGTATGGGTATTCTGTTTTTGGCCGCGTCTCCCATTTTGATTTTGGCTTCACCTGCCTTATTATGTATCAGTTGTCGCAATCGCGTCAACGCTAACAGGGGCAATGGTACTTCGCGCTTTACATAATGAGGCAAATTATCGGTTAATCAGGGTTATTTAATCTGAAGACGTTTCGTTTTTCTTACTAAAAAGTAATCAGAAAGCTCGTCGAAGCTTATGCAAGTGTAGGGATATAAACTTTGTGACGTGGGGTTTAGTACTGCCGTATTAGTGCATCTTGTAACAGTTTCAGTACAATCAAGTCAAAACATTCTGGTGTCTATTCGTTAGCCGTACGTGTTGGAATGCTTTCCTTTAATGGATCTTGGACAGATTGGATGACGGTTGCTCAGATTCCCAGTTCAGGATCGATTTCTAAGTTTCAGTGATGTGTATTTAGCTGTGACAACAGCTTATTAGGATAAGTATTACATTGAATAATTATTTGCTTTAAAGCTAACAACTAATATTTTAGCTAAAACGATAAAGAAGATACTCCAAGTAACATAACTACTGGACGTGACTGGCAGTTTAGTTTACGGTCCATACCGAACATAGGTTGTCATTAAAAAATTGTATTGTATTGATCTTACGCATGTATAAGGCATTCTTATTATTTTGAATGATTTTGACTCGTAAACAAAATTAAGTACAGATTTTTATTGCACTTTAAATACATAGAAAAATTTAACATAATAATGGAAACTTCTAGAGAATGGCTAAAGGCGAACCGTCATATTTTTATAAATCGGGAAAAAATATCACTTCCCATGGACAGTGTATACCAGATTCATGCGTTGTATTTATACACCATTCAATGGACATTGAAATATATGCGTAAGACCGAGTGGATATACTGTACCTTGTACATACAACCTTGGTTCATACTATGATTTATAGATGTTTCAACGATGTCTAAATATAAGCCAACGACCGCGTGGACAGCACGGACGATTAGGCGACCATGAGGTCTTAGGTTCGATTCCGGGTCGAGGCACTTTATTTTGTCGAAAAAACGAAATATTAAATGATTCCCTTTCTCTGTACCTTGTGCCTTTTCCCGGCAAGGTTCCAATTCCTATATTCGAAACTTTAATGCTTCAGCATAACGAGCTCGAATATCGGGGATAGGAAACCGAGCATGAGATTTGGGAAGAGGGAAAGGGGCGAGGCTCTCAATTTTTCAGAATTTATTAAGGGACCTTTTAGAGGGATTTTAAATTTTTTATAAATCGAACAGATGGAACACTATCAACATACACTGTAGACCAGCTTACTTCATATGTCGCATTTATAGAAGTTTCAACGCATTTTATTTATAAGCGTATGGCCGAGTGGATAAGACGCAAGCCTTGTGATCGGAAGGTAGCAGGTTTGAAACCCGGTCGAGAAGTACTTTATTTCGTGAAAAAAACGAAAATATAATGGCTTCCTCTCCTATACCTTTCCGGCGAGGATCCTATTCCTATATTCGAAATTGTGTAGCTCCGGCAGCATGAGCTCGAATATCTGGGATATGAAACCGAGCAGGGGAGTTGGGAACAGGGGAAGGGGCGAGGCTCTCAATTTTTGACGATTTTTCAAGGGGACCCCCTTC
>RJJA01000035.1:176045-256025 GCA_003724045.1 Lepidurus arcticus
ACTTTTTGGTCGAATCCACCAATAGGCTTCGACCTTTTTTGGTAGGCCCCACCCCTTTTAGCGGATTTTTTGAAAAATCCCGCAAAAATTTCCCAAACTTTCGCCTTTATTTCAAATATTTCAATCATACCACAAAAAGGACACTTTTGGACACTTATTTTTAACAGGGGAATGTTTGGTACTACAAATAAGGAATACCAAGGGGAAGCAAAACATCTCACTTGCATAATTTAGAATTACGAGCCCACACTTCTGGGTCCTCTGGGTCCTCTGGGGGACTCTTCTGGGTCCACTCTTCTTCCACACTTCTGGGTCCTCTGGGGGACCTCTGGGTCCTTTCAAGTCCTCCGCTTGCCGTTTTGCATCATCCGTCAGTGACTAAAAAATAACAAAGAATATAGAGTAACACCCATAAAACATTGAGCGGCAATTAAGAAAACGAATAAAACAAGACACTCACCTCCAACTCCCGTGAAACTGCCTGCTGGGACCTATTTTATTGTTTTTATTATTACGCATCAATTCTACTAAACTATTAAATAAAAATTTTAACAATCGTTCCTCAATCCCGTAAATAACTGCCACGTGGCATGTCATGTTTTCACTTAGCTTCGTTTGTATAATAGCAGTGTTCCAGAGAAACAAATAATCGGGAAGCTCCAAACCCCGTTAAAAAGGTTTCAGTCTACGGGTATAGACATACGAACGCTAATGAAGGTCTTGTCGAGCAGTAATAAAGACTTCAGAGAGCTGGAGCTTCGCCTGCATTAACAGGCGAGATGTCTCCTGTCTCCTAAGAAAATAATTACAAACTGGAGCAGGCAGGTGAAAAGAATCACCCCAGCGGCATCATGTTTGAACGTGTCCAGCCCCAATTCAACAAAATCATGTTTTAAACGTTAACTTATAAAACTTCCACACGCCCAAACTCCACAAATGAAATTTAGTTAGTTAGCTTATAAAGTGAAGTTTAGCTAAACTTAACAACAGGAATGTTGTTCGTAACTACAAATAGAGTAAGTTACCAGATCACCTAAAAACACAACTATCCTAGAAGTTAATCATAACCACGTGTTCTCACTGAACATACACCTTGTTCGGCTGCGCTAGCGCGACTGGGGCTAATGGCGCGATGAGCTGGCGTAGAGGTACTCTGAACTTGTATTACTTTGCAGTCAACTTCGAAGTCGACTTGGTAGTCAACTTTGCAGTGGACCTTTAAACTCAACTTTGTGGTCAACTTTCAAACTTAAAACCTTTCTATACAGTCCGCGCAAACTTTCGATAATGCCTGCAGGCATTATACATCTTTAAATATACAAAGCAGGAACCAAAATGGGCTATTCAATGTGTCGACAACAATGAATTTCTTTTTAACTTTGTACTGTAATATTAATTGGGTATCACAAATATACATTTACATACCACTGGAACAAACTCCTATCAATCCGCGTTGTTATTCCCTTCCTCGGCCGAAAGCTCAGGGCTACTAGGGTTTGCTCTTACAGCTTCGTACCACTGATTTGCCAGATGGCTCATTTGCATGCGACAGTCCTTGAGTTCTTGCTGAGAAAAGCGATGCGTGAATAACGGAACCAAATAACGGACATCAAATCTTGTAAAACCGCTTAGGCGATGGTTGCTTATACTGATATCGATTTCTTCTTCCGTCATTTCCGATAATGGCTCTGACTCAACAGGCTTATCCTTTAGGGATGGGGAGGAGAGGTTAAAGCTCTTTCTGCTAAATTAAGCTTTGTTTGAAATTACCATTTTCTGGGTCTTACTCAGGGATACTCCTTTGGATTTCCTTCTCCTAATTCGAGTCTTCGCCCGTGTTTTCTTTGCCTCTAGGAACTATGCCCGACAACACAATTATGATGTATACTATTGCAAGGCAATGCCCTTTACTTTCAACAAAGGCATAGTTGATCCTCCCAAGACAAGGATAGTGAAAAGCACGATCACAAGGGTTGTTGTTACTATGACTCTCCTCTTCTCCATCTCAAACTCCAAATGGAGGGATAATGCATAAGCAATTGCACCACGTAAGCCTAGCAAGTGGCTAAGATTACGGATTTCGAGACAATAATAATTACCGCTAAACCACATGATGAACATCATTCTGCTGTTGATCTTGTGCTCTCTGAAACGGTTTAGCATAGACGATAATGGATAAATGTTAAATGCGCGACCAATCAAACAAAGCACAATGCTCCAAATAACAAGGGCAGGCTCTAGTTTGTGGGGGAAACTAAATATTCCAAGCCCCAGGTAGGCAAACACGCACGTTTCTATAATTACAAAAAAAAACATTCCCCCCCCCCCGAGTTAAAAACTTGATTACAAATTGTGTTCACTGATTCATTTTACCGGCTGCAAATGAGACGGTTCGCATCGTCTGTTGCATAGTGATTTGGGTTATCGGTGATAAATTATAATGGGTATAATGCGACATGACAATACCGCAGAACAGAATGGCCATGATTCCTAAACATTCCAATTACTGAGCAAAAAGGATAAATTTGCCAACTTATTTGTACCTGACAAGTGCAGGCCCTCGGCCAAAGCATAAGGGGTATACGTAAATACCAACATCATGCCGAATTCCAAGGACGGGTTTTTCCGGAGATGCACATATTTCAAGAAGTGGTCTGGAGTTAAGGATTGAATCATAAAACACACGTTTTGCTTAGAAAAAGGTTGCTATAAAAGGATATTAATGCACTTGTGAGCGCAAAGACCACTCCAATTGAGGCGGATGCGAAAAACATGACGCAAAAGCGGTTGATAACATGCACTGCTGCCTGCCCAGGAGAAAGAGGGCCGAGGTTGGGATTGCCGAGTTCCAACACAGTGCTATATATATTTCAATTAAGACACCGCCCCGAAAAGGCAAGTTTTTATTCCGGCTTACCTAGTCAAAACAATGGACACTGCGTCGTTCATTATACTTTCGCCAAACACGAGCATGTTCAAAACTGGATCAACGTCTAAAGCCTGGAATATGGCTAGCGTTGCGACTGGATCGACGGCGGAAATTAAAGATCCAAAGGCAAAACTTTCAACGAAACTAAGTCGGTAAGCTATCCCAGCCTGTACAAAGTAATACATTTATTAATAGTGTTTTTACTAGTCAAAGAATGTTACCAAGCCTAGGAAGTAAACTCCTCCCCCCACAATTAAGGCAGATATCACAGTTCCTAATACAGCAAAAACCATGATAGAGCCAATGTTTTGAAAAAAGTTTCCCTAAAAACAAAGGCGTAATAAGTTTTTGTGTCTTGGACGGCCTTTAAGTAAATCTTACTTTATGAAGATTGTAGCCAGACTCGAAAATAATGGGCGGCAGGAGAATAAGAAAGAAAACTGTGGGGGAAAAAGCTTCTTCCTTTTCCCAGTTGGCAATTTTCTGGTAAGACATCATTTTCAAAAACAGACCCGCAAGAGCACCTGGGATCTTGTAATGTGACTATAGCTATGTTAAAAGAGGATGAAGTTGTCATACCAATAACGATGACTGCCACACTCTCTGGGACGTAATGGAATTTAAAATGCAGCATTGTGTGGATTAACAAAATACAAAGTCCTATAAAACAAATAAAACACAAGATTACTTTCACTTTATTTTTCTGGGACCGTGCAAGAAGCTAAGCTCTCTTTTATTACCTAACAGGCAGAGAACTAGAAATATAGCCATGGAACTGTGGTGCTCCTCTTCTGCAGCTCCTTTTTCTGGCAAAGAAACCTCTCCTTCAGCAACGACCAAAGTAGGTGTAGTATTTCGAATAGGCCTAGACAAATCATGTTTTTACAAATTATTTATTAAAAATTAGTAATTAAATCAGAAATTATGTACACCTTACATGGCATGGTCAGCATTTCCAGTAGAAGGCAAGGTGGACGAATTATTAGACGAAAAAGGGCTACTATTTGCAGGATGACTAGATGTGGTTTGGGTTTCGGTATCTGAAACATCTTTGGCAAAAACCGTAACAGTGGCCACAAAGAGACATACTTTAAACATTAGCCGTAGTCGGAACGATGTCATTTTTGCGAAGGGTTTAGTCTGACTCCTTATTTATGTTGACTGTTTTTTGTTTTGGAAACCTAACAAAACAGCATGATGATGATAAAATAATAAGGAGTTCTTCTTCTTCCTTCGATAACTATTATATTAAATTAGTATCATACTTGCAACTTGCTACAGGTCCCACAATCTCATTTGTGATCACTATTGTTTGCACGAGCTAGTTTCTTCAGCATCTACATTCCATTCCCTTGGTTGGTAAACATGACCACGCGCAAATCTATCACTACTCTCTAGTGGAGTAGTGGAGAGATAGACGCGCATCCCACTATTTCCATTGTGAAAAGCGCCATGTGTGGACGTGACAGAAACGAACTAAAATCATTGAATTTAAATCTTTTATAGTCCGTAACACGAAAATCGGGTAATAACTTCTCTGGAAACCCTTCCACTGGAGACATTTTAAGCACCAGCGACTAATTAGAAGTGTTAAATATCAAAGAACTTTAATCTAGTTATTTTGGATTTCAGTCACGAGTTCACGAATGCTAGCTATAAAAGAGACTATTACACCGCTTTATTTCAGTTATTATTAGCGGCAACCGGCCATAGCTAAAGTGCGAAATTGCACATTTTGAATGCTTTTACGGGTTAAAGATTATAGAAATGAAAGGAAAACTTATCGAAACGGCATTAAAGCACCAGTATCGATACAAGTAAAGTGATAATTGTTTGACAAGCTAAGACCAGAAAGCTCATGTATAGTAATAATTTTCTTGTGAATAGGGAAAATAGCTGGAAAGGAACGCTTCTTCAACTAGCGATGGAATTTTTTGCGCAATCAACTAGAGGAACCGCGAGTTCAGCATTTTTTTCACTGTAATTCTTTCGTCGGCTGCAATAGAAAGATGACATATTAAACTTTATTCACAGTTACACAATATACAGCAGCCATTCTGTTCATTTTCTTGTAACATAAAACATCGGCAAGAGTTAAGTTGAGAAACAGGCAAAAAAAATCAGAAAAAACTAGGCCAGGGAAAGGGATGGGAAGAGGCGCTGCGGGAATACGACAAATCTCGGATGTTTCCAGTAGAAATAATATCAGTCCCTATAACAATTTAAAAGTATGTGATGCATTAGCAAACAAAATGAGCTGCTGATTTTCTTTTATCCAAACAAACTGAGATTCTAATAAAGCCAACTACATAAAAGTTTGCACTGCATATACATGTGGACAAATGGGAGACAGGTGGGTATAGAAGGGTAATGCTAGAAAATGTACAAAAAAGGACCATAAGAAATGCGCTTTGCTCCAGTTGCTGAAGAGTCACAACCAAAATCTATGGCAAAAAGGACAACCAGTTGCTCTCTGTTTCACTCCACTTCTGTTTGCGTATTAACAAAGTCCACTGGCCATGGCACACGGTTCGACTAATGCAAAACGCAAAACCGTCAGGGGAAAAAAGTCGTCAGGTTCTGTTTTTGTAACCCCCTCTCGAAGGATTCGAGGCATGGGGTAAGAAAAAGAAACGAGCATGATCAGAAAAATTCCCACATTCAGACTATCAAAAAGTAAAACCATTCGCCTTTTTCAATTATGCTCTTCTCAGAGATTTTTTTTCTAGACCGGGGAAGAAAAATTTGTGCAATACTAAATTACTTTAGCAGCGACGCTTGAACTTTAAATAAAAGTCAAAATTCTCAAATAGTTGGAAAGTGTGAACCAATAAAATGAATAAAATTAAGAGAGTAAACAGATTCAGATACATTAGCTTCGGGGTGGAGGGGAGCGGGAGTTTTGTGAAACTAATTGGCGTACGCATGAACACATGTAACCTGAACATGGTCTTTCAGGCCTGAAAACAATTCCACCTGCTATTTTTTATAGAGCAAAATATCCTAAAATGGGAGCCATTGATTAGCCTGTCACAAAAAAATGCCCACCATTCGAAAGTCCCATACCACGCCTGACTGTTTTCTTTCGCATTTCTACAAAACAAATTTTTTTGAAAAACAAATGGCAACGTAGTCTTGAGAAGTTGGCATAATCAAATTTTCGCACCGAATCAAAAGTTGCCTTGTTGTCAGCTGAAAAGATAGGGCGGCCATAAAAAAAAACACGACACACACCAACACTGATTTTCCCTTTATCCGTTTTCTCTTCTTCTTTTACAGTTCATATAAAGCTGTCGATTCTTAATTTCTTTTTTTCTGTCCTTTCTTTTCCCTCACTCGACAGGGTCCGGTACGGTTCAAATTATGGCTTCCATTAATTCCAAGCAGTATTCACCTTTCAGTCTTGTGGCGATCGAAGCTTTTTCTCAAGTGTTATTTTTATTTTTTTTTGTTTTATTTTATTCATTCAGGTGACTTGTGCGGCGTGAAACATGCAGGCTGGGACGGGGAATTCAGGAGCAGGCTAAAAACGAGGTTTTGTTTTGACAAGAAATTGGAGGGGCTGGTTTTTGTTAAAGTTTGCTTCATCCTTACATGTTGCAGGCTTAGAGCCTTCCATCACAATAGCTCGTACTGTCGAAGATGCATACGCTGAATAATGTCGCGACAGTCGTTGAACACACGTCGAATGTTCTCGGTATCCACCGCACATGTAAAATGGGGGTAGCAGTAATGTTTCCCATCGCCCGATGCAGTACTGATACGCTAAACCAAGAAAAAGAAACATAAAATAAGGAGCCCCAACCTTTGTAAATGTACAATACATCCCGCTTATTGTGATCACGTTTGTCAGAACAGGTTCTCCGGATAACTACCCGGAGGTTAAACATGACACTTGCGTGTCATACTGTTGCAAAACCTTCTCTGGAGAAAGAATGACAAAATCGTGTCATTCGAGTTGAAAATTGGTACTTGGATTGGAAATGAATTAGGTTAGGTAAGCTTAACGATTCTCGTTAACTTTCATCCATGAGAATCGTTAAAACGTGTACTTGCTTTCACTCCCATTAGCTGAAAAAAATTCTTTGTTCAAAAGTGACACACTAGTGTCACTTTTAACAACGGGATACGTTACATACGTTTGTCACTAAATCCTGAGAACGTGTTGGTTTGTCAAGTGAATACTGATTCTAATAACGCGAATATTCTAATAACCGAAAAGCGGACATATGCAATAGAATGCTACGATTCATCAGCACGTGAAACGAACTGGCTTGTTTAAACCAAAGAAGCAATGCATCGTCTACTTTTTTGACACTTTCGTCCCCCACGTTTCCTTTTCTAGATTCACTACACCCACTACTGTTTATTTCGTAACGAATTTTCAACGATTTTGCAAGAGATGATTGAGGAATTCCTAACTTAACGGCCGCTTCTCTTTGTGGCAGATCTTTTAAATTTAACTTGTCATAGGTTTCAATGAGCCGCAACTTCTCTTTTACCTTTAAATCAAATCTTTCCTTGTTCGACGCCGTTTTTATATAATCACACGTCTAAACACAACTAACAATGCGCCTTTGACGCCTAATCCTACGTTTAGGATTCACGTAGCCTAATCCTACGTCTACGTCTATGTTCTCAACCTGATATCCCTTCTATTTTTCCCCGTCAATTAAAGGAACTGTCATTCAATTGAATAACCTGCTCATTTAACTGACTGGGAAATAAGAAGGGATTTCCCTCTACGCGTAGTAGTAGTCTGGAAACGACAGGATTGGCCAAAACGACGTAAAAGCAACGTCATTGGTCAATATGCAAAGTCCATCTAGCGATCACTACTGCAGTTTTGTTACTATACGTGAAGGTTCGTTTGAAACTGATTCTAATACCCGAAAGTGTGATTCTAATAACCGATTAAAGTATTATGATTTTTTTATCCTTTTTAACTTTTTATCCCTTAAAATTTGATTTCATAAAGCGGCTGATTCTATTAAGCAGTGATCAATAAGCGGCATCTACTGTATAACATAACATTCCCTCTGTTTTATAATATAATTGTAAGTTGCTAGTACGATTATATCCTTACCAAGAACTCATCTCGTATAAAATACTTGGCTCGCACCACTTCGGCCTCCTCGCCGGGTTCGGCTGCGGCATCAAGGGGTGTGGCATAGCGACTAAAGTCAGGAAAATATTCCTCTAACCGGGACTTGTTGGCTCGCACCTTCTCCGCCAACAGATCTTGTTTGTTCAGGAATAAAATCACAGAGATAGTGCGCAGCCACCTGTACAAGAGAACAAGGCCTAATATTAGTCCCGGCCCTTTTCCAAGCTACAAAATCAATACTACTAGAGGATTTACGCTCTGTAATGAATACAAGCGATGAAAAACAAGGCGTACCTGTTGTTCCATATAGATTTGAACAAGTCCAACGATTCTCTTAACCTGTTCTGACTGGGATCCTCCCTGAGGACCATGTTGTAGGAGGAGCAAGCAGTGACAAAGATGATGGCCGTCACATCATTAAAGCATTGGATCCATTTACGACGCTCGTCTCTTTGACCACCCACATCAAACATACTAAAAAAAAGAAAAAGAAAATTAGTGGCACTCGAAAATGCAAGCAGAGAAATAGGTATACTTGGCTTTTACTTACTGAAAATTTACTTTGTCAACTTGGAAACGAGTTTCGAAGATGCCCGACGTTAACACACGACACCGAAGGATATCCTAAAGACACAAGTTCTTTGTCATTAGAAAATTGGGTTGCCTGTTATCACTCAAAATACCGGCAACAGTGTTACAATATTCTTAAAAAAAAAATCTTTCTGGTATTCCGATTACCCAAGGCACAGTATTGCGCAATCAACAAACCACTAACATGTGTCTCATTTCCCAATATGTTGATGCGGGTTCCCAAGGAAAATTCTCGTGGTTTATGATGATTGCTTTTATTGAGCATGCAAAATTTAAAATCGGGGGCAAGGCAATTTACCTGCTCTGTGGGCGTATAGACCGGCTGCTTCACTATGTGAACTCGGTCGAGGAAACTGTGGAACCATCATAAAAGTAAAACGCATTAGCAAACAAACTTGTGACAACGGACGACGCTCTTGGTTTCAACTATAACATTTACTATTTATTCTCTCTTTTTCTTTCCTTTTCTTTTGTTATTTCTCTTTTTCAATTGTTGATTTCATCATGAAGAGAAAGTTGAATATAACCTTATGCATTATCATGATGGGTGCTTAAAACCATTAGTGATCCCATGATCCTCCCGAATATTCAAGTTCCGTTTTTACCCTTTGCTTCCAATCGATGTCGGAAGAGGAAGTAAAAGGGATAGAGAGAGCAAAGGGACGGGGGTGGAGGCACCCAGGGCGGAGATTGCGGCAAGAAAAGGCGGGTGCATCGAGTCTGCTGCAGACTGCAGCAAAGCAAAAGGTAACTTGGTTGCCATGACGATTTCCTCGACCTGAATGTATGTGAGTAAGGGTGGGCGTTGAGCACAAAGAGGGAGGTTACACGTGTGTTGGGCGACTTTATCACCACCTGAAGATCCTTTACACCAGATCGTAAAAAAGCACACAAAAAGAACAGGGAAATTGGGACGGGAAGGATGAAAAGAAAATTGGATCAGCTATTTTTAGTCTTTGCTAAAAATTGTCCTTTCCTTTTCTTGGTTAAATTTTTGTGCGCCAGAGAGGACCCCAAGACAATAACCTAGAGACTTCCCAAGAACTTGAACAAAGGCACTTGCAAGGAACATTCATTGCAAGTTGAGGTAGGTCTTACGGTTTGGGATTGTCCTGCATACAAAACTATTTTTTTTTAAGTATTCTCCCTCATACGCTGTATATAACAACACAAGCCTTACGTTGCCAAGGACAGCGACTGAATATTCTCTGCAGTTTTGATACAAGAATCAAAGCCGGGTTGGCAGCCAATTGGTAGCCTCTTAATGAATACGGATGAGCACTTTGTAAGAATGTGCTTTTGTACTCCTTTTGTACAACTTCTTAACATTGTTGACGCTAAAGTTTCTGGGTTGCGATTCTTTACATTTTTTACAAGCTATTTAAAAAAATAAAATAAAAAAATCTTTTCCTTTCGTCCTGACCTGGTATTTCACCTTGGCATTTAAGTTAAGTGCAGCTGCTGAGCCAATTTAGCATAAGAGGTTCGGGGAAAACTTCAATAGCTTGAAACAGAAGCGATAAAAAAATAAACCCTTCAATATTTTAGACAGTCTACAAGGGAAAGTCGCGACGCCACGATTCCCAGCACAGCACAACACAAAGAAAAATAAAATTCCACTTACTATTTGGCGCAATCTATCAACTGGTATTCGTTCGAACGCTCAAAGCACGCCTGAACTCCCCGGTCTTTCCATAACACCTCTGTGTGCTCATAGAACTCCTAGAAAGATAATAGAATTCCCAAATATAATAAAAATAATATAATACAGTGATCGCTTAACGAACAGATCAGATAACGAACGCCTAATAGAACCAACATAGTCTCGGGTTAAAAACCCTGAGGTAAACAATGACACTTGTGTGTCATATTGTTGAAAACGTTATCCGGACAAAAATGACAAATAGGTGTCATTGGAGTTGAACATTGGTAGTTGGACTGGAAGTGAATTATGTTACGTTAGCTTAGCATAGCTTAGGTTAACGATTCTCATCAACTGTCATTGATGAAAATTGTTAAAACTTGTACTTTCTTTCACTCCAATAGCTGAAAAAAGTGCATTGTTAGAAAAACTTGACAGCGGGATACATTACACCCGTTTGTCACTAAAGACGGAGAACGTGTTGCACATAACGCAAGAAAAAGCGACACTGTATTACATATTGTATTATTATATATTATTTCATATCATTTGTATTACTACTTATGGTATTATTGTTATTAAATATAAATTAGCGGAGTAAGAATTTATATAATTTTATATTTATTTTTTGGGGTCTCCAGAATACAAATTAATCAAATTTTCATAGAAGTCAACGGTAAATCGATGATCGGTTAACGAACATCTTGTTGGAACGGATTAGGTTTGTTAACCGATCACCCACTGTACAATAATACTCATTTAGTATTAACCTCATAATAACCTCAAAATAACCTCATTTAGAACTAAAAAGTAATAAAAAATCTAATATAATTTGCAAAATTTAAAATTAAAGTAAAAATGACACATGATCACTGTGGTAATATTTTTCAATTATGTAAGAGATTCACACAAGTGAATACATGTGTTCAACATACACGGATGGTAAAAATTTTCCCATTAATAGCACGCAGCAAGTTGCCAAGGCAATATCTTTATATATTTGGGGTTATTTCAAACCCACGGCCCAGCATATTCTGCGAGTGACGTCATGCGTGCGACAAGCTGGCTTTTATCGCGTAGGTAAGGTGAATTTTTTGTTTCACTTATAGCAGGCCAGTTCAATGTCATTTTTGTTTTGTTTTTTGTAACTTTTATCGTCACCGATAGTTTTTGTTCTGGCCCAAGCCAAGTTTTACGCCCCACCTAGTTTAATCTCACCCACCAGCGTCTAGCAAAGGTAAAAGGTACTTACAGGTGGGTAATCAAAGTCAGGCTGAGAGGCAACATCCTGGATGTAATCGACTCGAAACTGATTGGCAGGATTCTCCAGACTCACAGGCGGTGTCAAAGTGCTCATTGCTCCTGTGATCGTCTACGACAAACGGAACATCATTATACTATCTCACCAAGTCAACTTCTGACGTGCAAAACTATCAATAGACGTCAAATGTATTTACCAGAATTGCGTCGCGTATATTCTTCTTTATATCTTCAATTTTCAGTTTCTTTTCTCTGTAACACAAAGAAAAAAAATTAAGAAAGAATCCACCTAAAAATCACATGAAATTATTGATAGAGACCCCTCCATTGCCTCTAATCTCCCATGAACACGCGTTTCGATTATTGACTTCCGTAAAGCAAGGGTTTTGCCTGTTTTTTACCCCGCCTACGCTTTTCCTATCCCAAATGGTTCGACCAGACAACAAAAAGCGACTAAAAATGAAAAAAAACTAATAAAAAAAAAAACAATAATACAATTTTCGCAATTAATGTTGGGTCTATTTCTGTTGGAGAAGCCTGAGCAGAGCGCGAAACTATCGGCAGAATACACCTAAGTTTGGACGCTTCAAATAATTCCTGTCGATTTATTCAAGTTCCATTCATCCTCCCGCCTGCTATCTTAATACCCCACCCATCTTGCCTCCTTTTGGAACATGGATCCAACCCACTTGCAGGACGCCTCGGATCGATGAACGAAACCAAGGCGCGAGGCTTGGAATGGAGCACTAAAGGCCAAGCAAAACAAGGCATAGAGCGAACGTCATAAACTAAGGGAAAATCTTCAGAATTGACGGTGGTTAAATTAGAAAAGATAACAAATTTAACCCCATTAGCTCAAAAAATTTCAAAAGAATAAGCCCACACACATTCCTTTTCAGAATTAGTCCGGACCCGACGTTGCTTAATGACAGTTTTAGCACCCTCAACACGTCTCTGTGGCCTTGGCAAAATTCTGCGACCCATGGAGGATCAAATGTAGTCTTTAGCCTTATTAATAAATCGTACACATGTCAAGAACATGAAAACGCCTGCGCTAGTAAATTGGCTAATAGAGTAGGGCAACAGCGCAATTCATCTTGCATGCTTCTTTTCTTCTCGTCCACCCCTCAATGAGCTATATATACACACAGAACTTGAAAAAATATAACTTAAGAATATACGTTAAAAGCGATCCAACTTATTGAATCTAACTTACTCTTCGCTAAATCCATCCACGTGTAGGATTCGCATTTGTTTGACTATAGTACTCTTCCCAGATTCTCCAGCACCTAGCAAATAAATTGAGAAATTAATAATGGCTAAGGGGAAGGAAAAGAGGAGAGGCAAAAAATAAAATAAAAATTATGTATACGAAAGGCGAATCTTCATGACAAATAATGGAACAGGGAACTTATGAATGGCACTTAAGTTGAGCAAGTGCAAAACTAAAATAAACAGGAAAAACATGGACAGTTTTTTGGGAACATGGATTCAAGGTCAATTTTATGAAAAATAAGATACAAGAAAGCAATTATTAATAGTTAACCATGAACTTTATAGGCAGAAGCAGCAAAAAAGGGGGATATAGAACGGTATACACAATGTGTACACAGAATGCGAGATACTTGCTTAAAAACGGTGAGGAAAATATAGAGAAATGTTACCTAGCAGGAGTAACCGGTGTGTTGCTCTGTAGACTTGCTTATCTCTCTGAATTTGCTGATTAATCTTCTTGTTAGCTTCTTTACGCCGTTTGCTTTCTTCGGCCTCCGATTTGGAGCCGGCTCTTCCAAAACAACCCATGACATCGGGCCAGGTCCACCGTCGACCAGGCTGGGCCCCGTCCACAATACTTCCTATTTTCAAATCCAGGGCTTCACCAAGTTTGCTTAGCACAGATTATAAGCAAATATGAATAAACGTAGACTTATTATGACTCCACTCATGAAGCAATAAGAAAACTATTCCTAGGGTATAGTAATCTAAACTTGTATCCCAAAAGCAATAATTAACCTAATAAGTTAGGTGTCACTGAAAGAAGCGCCGTAGCCGCAGGCCCCGTCTCGTCCTTTGACACGGACACGGCACGCATTATAAAATAACAATGGCGGCATTATTCCGTATCTTCAACATAATTCACCACTTGTCCGTATTCTGTCGGCACTCTTTCACAGGTTCCATTATCCAAACTAGCAAGATTCAGGGGAACAAAATGGGACCAGACAGCAAATACACGGGCGTAGTAAGGGTTGGCCGTAAGCCGCCATGGAACACAGACCCAACCCAAAATTTGGCAGGCCTTCCCGACACGGACGGAACAAGAGGTCCGATTCCTGCGCTTGGATTATCGGACTCACGCTAGGGCGCAGCATTGTCTGGAACAGGATCTATTTTAGGTGGGCAATGTGAAAAAGCTTAACACATGTCCGATATTCCGAGGAATATGATATTGACCGAATGTCGTTTATCAATATCTTTGAAAAATTCGCTTCGTATGGGCTTCACTTTATGACCAGCGCAATATGAAAATTACGAAAACTATTCAACCGTTTAGCATTGCCTTCTTGAATTCGCGCTTGATATGGAACGGTGGAATGCGATGGTATGGAATGGTGATATCAAGCGATGATATGGAATCGCGGAATTATTTCTTGAACGTTCTTCATTGCCCAGGCCATAGCTTGACTTTTACAACGTCATTTTCTCCCATGTGGAGGTTGAGGACGAATGCTTAATAACTATAGTCAAGATTAACAATTGCTTGGCAAAGAGACCAACCATTCAAGGGCATAAAATTGGACCAAAGATTTACCTCCAGATAACGTATAGAAGAGGTTAAAAGAAGACGATAAAAGGACTACAGGTAAGCTAGAGTGACCTGCGATGAGGTCAAAAGTAGAATGCGGCTCAATGTGCTCGTGGCGCGCAAATCCTCAAAAACGAAACTTACAAAATGAAGGAATACAAATAGCTCTAGAACAGGTAAAGCTCAATCGGATCATAAACTACTAATCAGGAATGGAAACGCTAGAAATTAGGAGAACTTGGGCACAGGGACGGATTTACACCCTTTTGCGCCCTAGGCCAAAGCTCAACTTTGCACCCCCGCCCCATCGATTTCACAGTTCTCGCCCCTGACAGCTGCGCCCTAGGCCATGGCCGAGGTTGGCCTTATGGGAAATCCGCCCCTGCTGGGACATCAATTAAATTCCTGTAACGTTCGTGACGAGACAAACAGACCCACTCAACAAGACGGAAATTTTACAAAGACGACAAGTCTCGCCTCATCTTTAGGAGTGCTTAAAAAAATGGTACCTGATGCCTTTGTGACAATAAAGAAATTTTCAACTTTACGATAAAATTAATACTGTATAACAGAATTAGAAGGTTCACTGAAGGAATTCGTATTGTAGAGCAGTGGCTCATAAAGTAATATAGTACTTACCGAATACTTTTTTCCTAAAAACCACTGCGAATCTGAAACCAAAAGGCAAGTTGAAAATTTTGCAGAATTTACCCAATACACATCGACGGTTCAAAATCCGACCAAGATTGTGGTATGAGCATGATTGGACTCCGTCCAACAGTCTAATCCGGTCACTCGTGATTTATATAACTCAAACTGATCTAACCCGTTTCAATTGAAGATTCTATGATTCCATTGAAATGGGGGTTATATTAGCTCAAAAACAAGTTACAATTAACCTCCGTTGACGTACGTATCATGGAACTATACCCGTCAGGAATTCAAGCGCTAGATAAAGTAGGAGAACCTGGACATTTACTTAATGCTCAATGAAACTTTCTCAACGGCGAATAAACGATAGCAAGTTTATAAAGACGAAAAGTCGGTTTTATCTTCGGATATTTTTCAAATAATCGGGTCTGCTAGGCATGGCCTTGCCACATGAAAACCTGAGTTAAGCATTGCATATAGTCATTGGGATAAAATCTTAGAACTTACGGCATTCTTAAAAACCATTGGTTCCTTTACTGATGGAGATATGAGCTAAAAGATCAAACTTACCCCAGCACTTCAATTTCCCAACAGGAGCACTTGCTGAATCCACGATCGGAAAAGCCAGGTGTGAAAATTAAAGAGTACATTAAAAGAGATGTGAACATAACAAAAGCTATGTTATGTGTTAGCGTTGTGTGTTATGTTATGTGGTAGCGTTAGCGGGTTATGTGGTAGCGTTCCAGTGATTCCAAGTAGCATTCCAAGCCACTCCAGGATTCTTGGGAATGAAAATGCTGATAAATCGGCCAAAGAAGCCACAATAAGTACTAATAAGCTTTCTGTAGGCGTGTCGGGACAAAGAGAGATATGGCTAAACGAAATCAAAGGAAAATTTTGCGAGAGAGAGTGTCGCTATTGTAAAATACAAGCTGTCACTTTCTCTGAGGTGTCTTTTTGAATTTTGATGTCAGCCGCCGACAATTATTTCCCATTTCGCATTCTATTTCCCATTTTACCCATTTAATTTCGCATTTTCCGACTCGCATTTTGTCATTTCGCCTTCCGCGTTTCACATTTACCGGTTATGGCTCAAAATCTATGAGCACGAGTATTGTCAGTATTCGAATATGAACATGAATACTGAACCAAACAAGTGAAGAAAATCGTACGAACGTCAATAAAAAGCCTAGATAGTGCTTCTGCTGTCTAAACAGGGAGAAACTGAAATATAAATATGTCAGTTTATTTAGTTATATTGTTTTCCCAACTCATAACATGTTGCATATCGTTCCAATAGGTGCACAGGCACATTCGCGCTATCACCATGGATGAAGATATAATTTCTGAAGTTTCTCCTCAATCCAATCTACAACTCAATACGTCGAGTGACACTAACACATTATGGAAGCGCCGTTTATCACTGTCTTCGACATCTGCATCCAAGTCGCGCGACTCTTCAAGGAAAGAAGCGAAGCGTACCAAGAAGTATGGGACCATTTGCCAAGCCAGGAAGAACCCTTGCTTGGTTCAGCCCAAGACCGAAAGAGTGGAATGCCTGGACAAGCTGGTACCCGTAAATGAAGTCACCCCAAAGAGTCCAGTTTTCAATAAACATAAACCGTTGCTGTCTTCAAGCATATACAACCGTTCACCAGTCTTGAAAGTTAGACCTAAAACAGGTGCTGCACCAGCATCAAGTCCAGTTATCCCAAAGAAGCCAGTTACTCCGAAAGCCAGGAGATCGCTCAACTTACACTTGATAAAAGACGAACCCACTTCAAGTTATCTGCCTTTTACTAATGACATTGAGACTATTAGCAGCCAGGTTTATGATGAATGCGGAGTTTTGCCTATCCCCATTTCTGATTCTAGCTCTCAGAGTACCTCAACTGGGGCTGAAGACACGGAAGATGAAATTACAGTAAAAGAAAACACAGCAATTTATAGTAAATTACTAACGTGGTCTTGTTAGGTTGCTACCCAAGTTCCTTATTCCAGAACTAACCTGGAACACTTGAATTCTAGTATGTCGAATATGCTTCACATCAAAACGCCGCCAAAAAGCGACCAAACCAAAAAGGATCCAGATCACCTTCTGTCTGTCAGAAAAAAGCAACAGTTTATAAGGTTAGTAAAGCGTCCTCTGACGCTTTTGATCAATTTGCATTTATTTAGGAATGGCATGTCTGACAGATTGACTAAACTGATGGAAGTCCGACAAACTGAAAGCCGTATGTGGCGACATGAATGCCAAGAAATCTCATCTACGGAAGCTGTGACATTAGGCATATGTAGCGTTAGCAGGCAATATCATCTTGCCAGCTACACTTGTCGCCTCGTTCAGCAAAACGGAATTTGGGGCTCAATAGCGTACGAACTTTGTTTGCAAAAAAAACATTGGGCAGCTTCAAAGTTGCAACTGCACGATATTGTACGGATATTCCCACCATGGTACATACAATCTTGTAGTCAAAAATTGAATATGTTGAAAAATGGAAGCCTAATGTTGTTACAGGCGGAGTGTGCAAGTTAATAGTGTTCCTGTTTTTCTATGCCCGGATTCCGTCTCGATACTACGGGTCAATGATACGACAATGGCACAGAGTAATGAATTGGATGATGGAGATATGTTTAAGGAACCTAAAGTACTGTTTTCCTGGAATTGCCAGTGCATTCTTACAAGTAAGGTTCAGTCAAATCAGTACACGATAACAATTTCTCTTTTGTTCCGTGTTCCACCAACTGTAGATACGGACCCAGGCAAGTGCCCAGCTCTTTTGAATGCGCCACGTTCCGTTCCCCATAGTGCCAATTAGTTGCGTGACGTTTTCTTGCGTCGCATCGCAGGAGATGTGAGCAAGTTGTTTGGTTATAAACGAATGGCCAAGGGAAAGTTGAAGCCACAGGAGGAAAAGGATCTCCGGGATGGCAGATGGTTCGATAGTGGAGAAAGTCATGTGTCGGAGGTTGCATACCTGTGCCGGCAAAGCTAAAAAGTGATGCGAAATCCGGTCTGGCCTTACGCGGTATTATTTGTCGAGGCTTCGTTTAAATCAGAATGTCGTGCTACGATAATGGCTCTAGACGTGTTAATTATGTAGACCTTTGAATACAAACTGGCAAGTTCAGTATATTTCATCTCTTGTTTGCTTGACAACAGCACTTGAAGGGTAGCAAGTAACATTGGATCCAACACGTGTGGCTGAGACAAGTCTCCTTTCCTTTCCATTGCATTCGAGTTATCAATAACCTTGCAGCAAAGTAGAACAAAGCAAAAACGTAGGATATCCATATGTTCGCTAGTTCTTGTTTGCATATACCCTTTCGCTGGATCGTAAGAATAAAGTAGCATAAAACTCTTGGCTACTAGTTGCTTAAACTACGCTTTTTCGTATGCTTGCCAGGAAGTTTTTTGCTTAGTTTTTTTTTTCAACGCTTTCCGAGATTGTTCTGACATTGTATATAACACTACAGTGTTCGTCTTCAATGTACACATGCACATTATTTCTTGCGAACCTGCCGCTTAATGACAATATTAGAGAGTCGTGAAATGTACAGATAATATTAATCCATATTTGGGTTCTGGACTCACGTTCTAGCATACAAAACAACAAAATTGCGGTTTCTGCAAAAGGTAATGTTAATGTTGCTGTTAAGTAATGTGGGCTTGGTATCTTTGTAATTTACTTTAAAGTTTTAATGCACATTGCAAAGCACGTTCAACGTTGTAAGCGCTTGAAAGTCGTTGGGTACACCAGACCTTTTGCCTTCCTTTTTCTTACCGACTTTTTTCTTTTAGCCCGAACATCGTTACACGTGGAGCCCTTATTTGCATGAGCAGAGTCCCTGGCCACTTCTTTTTTAGATTCCTGGTCTTTTTGCCTTTCTTCGTCTACTTCGTTATATCCAAGCTGCTTAGTACTTGGGGCATGAAACATTGAAAGCTTGAGAATTATATACATCCACAAGATCTCCCTTGACAACAGCGGCTTGTTTTCCGCCCTTAATTGGATGCGCTTTATATTATTGAGACCTTCATACTTATTAATGTTTGACTATGACTACCACAGGAATTATAAGAACGGAATCTCAATACCACAAGGACTGTGCTAGATGTAATGTACAGTACACAAACCACCAGAGCTTATTACGTTGTTCGAGATAACAAATGCAAAGAAAGTTTTACGAGGTTGATATGGTGAAATACGAGCTAGAATATTCCCTAGATGCGATGAACTTTAAAACCTCGAGTATAGGGCGGTTCTATACCAAGGTTAATACAAACAAAATGGATATCTTGTCATGATAATTTCTTTAAATTACTCTAGATACGTCTTAGAGAATATTTGAACTCGCATAACGAAAACTGTTTACACCTCGAAATAAAATGCTATATTCAAAAAATTTAATGGATTTGCATAGATTTACCAAGATTTTTCAATTACTCCAAGAATGTGTTCCAACAAAAATCCTTGTTTTCATGCAAGGGAATGCAGAGTATGATTGAAATAATGACAAACGTGCCGCTCATAATTTTATTGATATATCTAAAGAGAGGCAACATAGTATTTCGATCATTATGACGGAGCTGGAAAGTTAGTTTGAATTCGAAATAGCTATTGCTGTATTCCACAGCTTGGCGATTACATTGCAGGTGTTCCAAACGTTTGAAGACTTGAAGCCAACCGTACTACAAAAACAGCCAACGAAAAGGGTTTTCCCAGGGCCGGTCCTTCTTGGAATTACAACGAATTTTCTGAGAATTTCGTGTAAGAAGTGCAGGCGTTTGCGAGGTCCCCGGCATTGAGCCAGACCCCAGCAAGATTGTAGTACAAAAACGTGTCCTAACGACCTTCCTCGTGGAACCTGTTTCTCGTTCTTATTTTTGTAGCCAAGCAACAAAAGTAGCTACTTGCGAACACCAAGGCAACAGTCAAGAAAGCAAGAGAAAAGTGGTTGGGGTCACTTGCATTATGGCTTATACCTTTTCTAGTTGATTGCAAAGGTGGAGTGGTTTAAGCAGCCAAGCTATCTTGACCAAACTAGCTACTCGTGCAAAAGCGTAGATTGCATAAAACTAGTGGGCAAGCGGTTTTACTGTTGCTCCCCCCTCCTTCCTTAATAGGCCAATTGGAAACTGTAGAGCATCAGTTTTCGTGCGGCTTCCTGACGGGTTTTTGTATACAGTGCTTGTAATGCGTAGCTTAATGTTTCTTTTCATTTAGGACCAATTTTGCATAGCGCTTTAGGTCTTTCTTGCAAAATTTCTTGCTCGACAATGGATGTCGACGAAAGGACGCGAGATTCCTATCTACACATGTCCCTCCTATCGTTTGAATCGCAATTCTACGCTTGGGCTACAACATTGACAGCGAATGGCCTTTTCTGTCTTTACACATTCGAGACTGCTTTTTAGGAATAATTGATCAACTTGCCTAATGTTATCCAAGTTGGCGCGTAACAATTGCAGGCACATTACATCTAGCAACTTGGGCTAGAATTACTAAGTACGAACTAGGAAATAGCTCTGCAGACAAGTTACAGTGCGGCAAGAGCCAAAGAGGAAACGGACAAGTTGCGGTTCGTTTTCCGCCTGGCGCAAGTTGCCGCTTTCTCGATCCTTTTGAAAATTTTTCTAGATAGTGCATAAACGCATATTCCAGGGAAGAAAACGTCGAAAAGTATATAAATAAGTTGCAGTAGGTATTACAAGAGTCGTCCGTACTACGTCAGCACCCCAGAGGATTGGTACTAACGGTTGCTATGTGGTCCTTGAAAGGTGCTGTCTTACTTTTCAACGTTAGCCCAGCGTCTACAGTCATACTTACAGCATGATTCTGACCTCGATGCCTCTTTGATTAAACCTAGCGCTTGATTTTCAGCGACTTCATTTTTTTGTCACCTGCTTGATATATTTCAAACTTTTTGGAAAAAAAGTGTCCATTGAAAGCATCAGTTTTATAAACTGTTTTGTTTAAATACCCGAAAGTGAACGGGCCTTATTTCAATTTGCTACGCCTTTATAGCTCCTTGTTGCTACGTTCGTTGCTACCCAACCGTTCAGACGTCAATTGAACGCTGACGCTGGGTAGCGGGTAGCAATAAGAATACAGGCAGGTTTTTGCCCACTTTTCCCAAGGCTCTCCTCCTGCCTTCGTGCTCCTGTGAGATGTTCTACACGTGTACAATTCTACGTGGCAAGGAACGGAAAACATGAACGGCACCTGCGCTTCCATGTGTTTATGATATGAAATATAAAAGGAAATAAGAGCTGCTGTTGCCAACGTGGAAGACAAAAGCAAGTATTACTTGTATAAAATAGGATTATAGTATATCGCAGGGGTTCTGAAACTTTTTCGTTCGCGGCGCCCCTCGGAACATATCCCCAGCTCGCGCGGCGCCCCTTAGAACATGGCCCTATATAACCCCTGGTATATCGTATATGTAAGGGGACATATAGGCCGGTTTAGATTTATATGTTTGCTGTCCCTTTCGGAGAAAGCTAGCCTACTTGCCATATCTCAGTCCGTTTTACTTCTTGAGATACATCTCACGTCGTTTATTTTAACCATTGCCGAGTCCAAGACGCAAGCGAGAGCACTATACAGCATAGCAAATAGGACTGGGATGTGGAAGAAATACGATTTAAGGATACGGACCTTGCCGAGCAGAGCAAAACACGTTGCGCAACTAGGCCTATAGGCTACAACACGGGGAAGCACGAATCGGAGTGGGATGTAATGTACTGTCAACGATGAAATAAAACACGCCTGGCGTTATCTGCCCAACAACAAGAAGTACTACATGCAGGAAAATAAAAATCTGCAAGACAACTTTAGAGCTTTTTGTCATATCCTCCTTCCTCTTATCTGACATCTTTGACCTATCCTCTATGTACGGCGTTCGTTCAGTGACATTTTGTCGTATTGTTCTCGACATTGCAGGGCTCATCAAGTGCCCTGGCGCCCTGATTGGGGCAAAAAACAAGCAACCAGGTTTGAAAGATCGGACTAGGTTAGAATGTAGCTTTGTGTGTCAGGCAATATTCGATTCCCAACGATAAAATATTCTCCTAGGCAGACATAGCCCGTGTCCTTGTGGAACTTGAGAGCTAATTCGAAGTTCTTTATTCCTTTCCCCGGAGGGAAATATGGCCACAGAATTTTTTTCTTAAACCGATGGTTGGGAGCTTTGATCGTATGCTGTAAACAGACCAAACTAGGGAATTTACTCGGAAGAGCAGGATTGCAGGAACGTTGATAACGAAAGCCATGTTCGACAGTGCGGAGCTGGAAAACAAAGATATCAACCGCTAAGGTTTATTTAGATTTTGAGGGTACTGATGAAAAAAGGGACAAAAACCTATATACTTTCACTTTGTAAAAAATGACTCCCATGGGTTCTGAGGTGAACGCTTCTAGGGAATTTTCAGGAATGTTTCCTTGTCGTTTCAAATCTAGAAATCGAGAAAAAAAAGACGACAAGAAGCCTACTCCCCACCCCCCAAAAAATAATTAAAAATCAATATACAACAATAGGTGCTGTGTGTGTATACAAAGCAAGCCAACACGTTAATTAGGACACAATAAGAAAACCTTTACAAGAAAAGCCTCCATATCAGCCATGCAAGTAAGGAGAGAAGGTCAATAAGTCACGTGATGTTTACGTGCTGTGGAGCTATCTTTTACCACTCTCTTTCTTTTCCTTTTCTAGTTCCCTTTCTATCGGCCCTGAGTTGGCTAGGATACGTGTAATAGTATTCAGGAAAACACAGGCCTAGTCTATTTGGGTGCGTTCGCCCCGAGCTTTTCGCCTCTTTCGCCTCTTTAGCCCTCACTAGTTGCCACTGCATGAACATGATGTTGCGGAAAAGGAGGGCGAGTCATTCCAGTGTCTCAAAGGCCTTGAATTGTCGTTTTTACTCCCTCTCTCCTCTCTTCCCCTCTCTTCTTACTTTCCTACCCTTGTTTACTTCGCCAGATCTCACAGGCCTAGAGACGTATAAGCGGGCCGTCGTACGCAACCTTGCGCAACATGTGCAGAACGGACGTAAACAAGGAAGAATCCTGCCAAGGCACAGTGGAAAAAGCCAAGGAACCCTAAATGAATCCATGACACAGCAAATGCACCAGGCCTACATGCTATTGCGGGGAACCGGTCCCAAAATGGGAAGGTCATCGTGCTAGCGGCCAAACGGGAGAAAATGGCCGTGCCAGGTACCTGGAGAAAACCTTTGCAAAGCCAACAACGCGATTATGGATCATCAAACTTTGGGAGTTACACCATTGTCTTAAAACTTACTTAGCACGAGAAAGCATCAATGTACACAAGAGCCATAATAGGAGGGTAATGTGTACTTCCCGTGAGATTTCTGCTCATCCGAAGTAAACAGTACAGCCCACCGCAAAGCTGTGCTCAACCCTTTCTCCTAGAGGTAGGTCAAGAATTGGGAGAACATTCCTACAAGGAAATGCAAGCCATGCGAGAGGAAGGGAAAAAAACATTAATCAAGAAACCTGCCTGGGGTTTTCTACTACCGCAATGCATGCATACCAATCTACCACATTTACTTCCATAGGAAACGCGTGGCAAACCAACGCTTGAGGAAACGGTCGGATGTTTTTTCTTTCTCTCTAAACTATACAGATCTGAAAGCAACGCAGATTCAAATGAACCGGATACTCTGACGTCGAAAACTTGGCATTTATTATCCGTTCATATAAATCCTGCAACAACATCCTTCCGCATCCGAGAAACAGGTTACCCTTGTTTGTTATCACCTGGATCGCCCAGTGTTCGGCTAATAGTTACCATAATCTTATCATTTACTGCGGAAATGAGCTTATACCAGCATGTATGATTTCCATATCGCTTATCTGACACGCTAGCCCCAGCGCCTTTTGCTTGAAAACAAGCGGTATATTCTTATGCGTGCCTGAAACGTCAGAGGCGTAAAGTCCATAGTTTACAGTTGCATTCGCTGTACGTGTGGTTTTCGCCCCTCGCTTTAGCCCCTCGCTTCAATAATTCAGAATCCAATGTAGGCCATCAATACTAGAAAAATCGAAAGTCTTAGGGTATTGTTGATGGTCGCGGGAGTCTTATTGCGGCAACAACTTTCTCCGTCTGGTTAATCAGGATCCAGAGACAGAAGCAGCTCTTTTTACTTTCAATTCTCGCCTTCCTTTGTAGGCCATCCAAGCTTGTCGCTTTGTTATATCACTTCCAAGTTACTGGAACACGGAATTAGCCCGCGTCAGCCTTCACCCCTTTGCTTCGCAAGGCATATACAGAGGGTTTTCTCAGCCCAAAGTTCCAGCTCCTGAATATTGCCAGCGCTCTCCATTCCAAAAACTGAGACGTTTCCACCCAAAAACTTGAGCCATAACGATGCCAGTCTGAATCCGTCTTACAATTACACTTTCGCTTTCAATGGACCACGAACCGCAACGCAGCTGAAATACAACAAATATCCGAGCTGGTGCCCTACTTTCTCGCCAGGCTTCCTGCCAAAAGCATAGCCTCATGCCACAAACTTATACACCCATGAATAACACCTTCTCACTTGTAGCAAAATGCAAAAAAAGGGAATGGGGTCTGGATCAATATCCGTCACTGATTACATTCAACTTTACTCACGATCATTCGTGACTGCCAATTATACACGACAACTAAATTCAACTTAGCCAAAGCTTTAGCTTTTCTTCCCCACAAAAAACAACAACTAATTATCCAGATTAATTTGTTTTAAACAAATTGCAAAGAGAAAGACAAAGTGGCAGGCTAACGCATTGAACTTTGGCAACGCGACAGGTTACACACCCGGAATAGCAAAAGGGAAGTTTGGCGCCGACTTGTTACGCGGCGTTACATCCGATGGGGGTTGCACATAATTGCATTTCAAAAGCCCAAGCATATTCATCCCTCGCAAGAGAAAGTCGTCAACCCTATAAATAAAGAGCTAGACGAAACCGAACTGAGTTGAGATGCATTATGATGCTCTCACCCGTCGCCCCCAAAATAACGATGACTTGGTTCTTTTCCTGCGAAGCAAATACCAAAGAACGCTTCACCTTAGAGCTCATAAGTCTCAAACCGCGAGAAAAGACACCAAACCCTCAACTCGGATACTTTGGAGCCCACGAATGTCTAGACTTTTGATTCTTATTTCGTCTGTTTTGTTTCTGACGCATGAAGTAACTTGGGCGCAAAGTTCGGGCTGATGAAGATAAGCCGATTAGGGATACTTAGCTTCGTAGCCGACTATTCTATGGTCTACGAGAGAGTAAGAGGGAGATTCTTTGGGTCAGTCACATAAACGTTCGTTCCAATGCGACCTTGCTTCCGATCCGGACCTTTGGTGGCGTTGATGGCGCAGTAAAGCCTTTTCTTTTCGCCGAACCAGGATTCTCTGACACGCTGCTTCCAGGTATTACGCGGGGAACTTCTCCCTCGAACGTCAGCACAAACTTGGAGTGAAAGTACACGTCGCTCTTGCCCCTAGCGTGTTTTCGCTGTGCTAGAACCAGCCAAAAATGCGGGAAACCTAGCAAAGCTACAAACATAATTCTTCTGTAAAATTCGGGGGAAAAAACTGTCCAGTAATCCTATTTCATACCAAAACAACAGTTCAGGTTTGACCAATGTGTCCAAATTACGCAAACAGCGAACGCAGCATTAGAAGAAACCTAGAAAAAACGCTCGTTAAGTTTCAAGAAGATGAATAGTCAAAGAATATCAAGTTTTTCTACATAGCACAGTACATTACAAAAACATAGCACAAACAGAACATTAACGTTATTTTTTTAAAAAAAATATGACTGGAAATGAAAGAATTCAAAATTTTCTTAGTTCGCGGAAAAACGTTCAAAGAAATCATAATCACTTCTTGGCAAGTACCGACTGATAACTTTTGAAAAAAAAATTAATAATTTCTTAGAAGTGCTTCATGTCTTCATAGCATCAAGGAAAACGCTCCGGGTGTTTTAGACGTTTTAAATGAGGATAAAAACACGCCAAGAACTCTCCTCTTCGTCCATTGGAAGCTTCGCATCATGATCAGCTGAGATACAGTCATTCCACTTTATACAGTCCTGTAATTGCGCGTCCTTCAGCCTGCTGGTGTTTGTAAGAGTCGAGCAGATGACTCATTTGCGCGTTACACTCTTCTCAACCGCATGGAATAAAAATCGCATTGCGTGGGAGGAAGGTAGCGGGTTCTTCGACAGACCTTGCTGAGTCAGGACAAGGACGCGCGACGAATGGGTTACGTTAAGGAATGTATATAAGTGGCGAAAAGTCGGAATTGAGGCTTGCGTGCAAACTAACCCATTGGTAAACCGTACAGGTATGCCCTTGTCCCGTTCCAATAAACTTGAAAGAAAAATAATTAAAAAATAAAAAAATCTATGTTGTAGGAGTCCTGGGGAAATTCGGCCCCGGGAGCAAAAGGTAAAGGCCAGGCTCCAGAACCATGCAGCGCAGTGTGGTTTCCTCGGGTATACGCGGGTATGGATACGTCACTCGAATCCGGAATTTCCCATGCGTAAAAAAGAGTCCAAAAAGACAAGATAGGAAAACATTTCGGCTTAAATTTCATCAGCTTCATTAAAAAGATACCTTGCATTTTTTCCTATCTTGCGATAGCTTCGGATAGGGAAATGGCATTCATGAGGCGACGCAGGGTGAGAGCAATACGATAACATAGTACATTTTATTATATCTTTTGCGTAGTCTTGTGCTTTTGCCTTACAAAGACCAATAAACCTGACCCAAGTGTCGCCACGACACACGCAGAGGAGTGTATGGTACGTGAGAAGCCTTCAATGCAAACTAAGCTGGTGAGGCATTAACGTTGCATTTCATGCTCTACACGCGCTACCCAATTCGCCACGTGCCGATCAATAGTATCCTTCCATGACCTTTTGCTCGCTCGGCAAAAGAAAAGAAAGACGACAAGCCCTTAAAAAAGGAACAGAAGGCATCTGACTCCACGTGGAGTCATTTTTCCGCAGTCAAAACTCTTCAGCAACGCCAAAAGGAGTGGAGAACCTGAGAAGTGCGGCAGAATAAATTCGTTCCCTGTAACCTGCAGGTTACATGGAATATACAGATATGCGGTTCGGGTATCCAACGACGCAATTTATCCAATTTGGCACTTTTTTTCTCTCACATCGTTTGAAATTCTTCGAATCCATACTACTGCCCACAATCTGGTATCATTCATTCTATGCGTAGGCGAGCAAAGGGTGGGTGTAAGCTTTTTCAAATTATGAACATATAAGGGTTGCTCCTATTCACGAAAGTTAGATGCAACACCGGCGCCTCGTTGGAGCCTGAATTCCGCAGTAAAGCTAAAGCAGCCGGCCCAGATGACGGGGTTTCTCCGTATTCCGGGTTAGGGCTTTTGCTTAAGCTGAACCGTCTCCGTGGCGTGATAACCGCGTGCCTTTGCCTTCGCTCCGTATATGTTTGGGCTGTGGCACTTGCGGTATGTCCGGAAGTGGCGTCATCCACGACACATATCCCTAGCACTGTTTCCAAGAAATCAGTTAGCTAATCATGGTTGTTGAAACCGACACGGTCGTTGAACATTATCCTGCCAAACCTGTCGGGACAGGCCTGTCCGGCCAAAGCAGAAACAATGTAGAGCAAATGAAGTTGCAATTATATGTGAAAATCGCGCGTCCACACTAAAAACAGCTGTTGTTTCGAAGGGATGCTGCAAGGACCTTGAGCCAGGAAATACAACATGATGTACTCATTCTGATGTGAATGAGGAAAATAGAGAGTACTGACCCTTGACCTAAACAAAAGCCTCCAATTTCCAAGCTACAAAACAAGCGCTGCTAGTGTCAGGCGTTGTACGTAGGATACACAGGACCAGTGTGACGTCACGTTTCTGGTTCATTCCGGCGCCACCGAGAACGGGGAAATACCTTTCTGTTTGCCTACGCCGAGTGTTTCCAGCTTGCCAATTATACCAAGAAACGGGTTAGCTAGGTTTTCCCCACATGCAATGCTACCCCCAGTTCGGCAAAGCAGTTAAAAAAGTGCTCAGGCGCTCGCATCTGCATCATAACTTGACTAAAGGGGTCAAGAAAACACAGGTTTTCTTAGTATTGTAAATTCGAAAAAATATGTATTCGTGACAACATGCACTTGGGACAATACATATCCGTCGGTTCTAAATATATCAACACATTTCGCGTACCGGGCTGTGGGAGAACATGGGAATAAATTATCATCCGAAGAGCAATAAGGGAGGTCACATGACATCACATTAAATAACCGTTCTTCCGTGTTTTTCCTTTGATTTCTTTCTCTGGTTTGAAGGCATTCTCTCCACATTGAGAGAGACCTTAACACCCTGGTTTAATTACATCTGAAGGGGAGCAGGGCACGTGGGGGTACTTCAATTTTACAATACGTGGAGTTTCACGGACTTTGGGGGGGTTTTCCACGTATATAATTCTTTGACCCAAAAAAGAGGATATTTTAGAAAACATGACTAAGAAAACAATCGACTCCAAGAATTTCTAAACTTTAACCCTGTCTTCATATATATCTATTAGTTAAAACACGCAAAGTACGGACACTCGACGATGCATTTTGAATGTTCTTCCCCGCTTGGGGTGAAAGCCTAAATAACCCGTGCATCGCTTTCGTCGTTCAGGAGCACACAACCATGAGAGCAAAGGATTTTGATGAGAAGGCACACCTCGGCGACCGCTCGGGATAGCATAACAATTAGCATAATGAATGCGATAAACACAAGCGGGAATGCAAGACGCACGTCTCCGCGCTGCAGCTCGTTGCACCTCTCGTGTCCCGTTTTCCACCCCATGCCGCAGCGTTCCGTGATGATCATAGGCATTATGATGCTGGTTTGGTCTATATGTTATGATGGCAACGTTGCTTAATGCCCTCCAAGTGCTTCTGCACCTCGTGTTGTAAGTGCTCGGGAAGGAGCCCCACATTCCCAAATAAAGAGCGGAGGATGTTAAGTTCTTCTGTCAATAGTTCCACGCGCTTTTGGAGGCGTTCGTTGTCTTTGACCAAAGCTTTGACCTTCTCTTCCGTCTCCCGCGAACGCAGTTTCGCCTTCTCCCGGGACTTGCGAACCGCAACGTTGTTTCGCTCACGACGACGACGATATTCGTCCGATGCCTTGTCCACGTTCTTGGAACGTTTGGCCGCTGACGCAGAAGAAGTTGACGACGCCGAGGAAATGCTTTTTACCGACCCAGGTGCGGATCGGTTCACATTCGTATTCCCTCCTGAACCGGGCAAGTCGTATTGCAGCTCCGTTCGGTAGTCGTAAGATAATGGAGACGTCGTATGATAGTTAGGAGTGGGGTATCCTCCACCCGGCACGTACTCCGAATCCGCGGGCTCTTCCTTTACAGCGGGCGGTGGGTTGTATGAACTCTGGCTATGATTCTGAGGCATGAACTGGGCACGTGTAGCTGGCGTAAGCAGAAAAGAATTGGATGCCGTGCCGTTGAAAACGTTCGACGAGTTGTTGTTACTCGCTGACGAACTCAATGTGTGTTGCTGAGGCTGATGGTGATGCGGGGGAGCGGCTGGGTTCGTGCTCGCTCCGTTCCCGTTCCGCGTAAATTCTTGCAACACCTCCCCGAAATCGATGAGACCTTGGAGGTCCAGCGAAATCTCGGAACCGCTCAAATCCGCCAGCTCCACGCCGGCCTCTTCCGGCCCGGGAAAACCGCGCGAATGATTAGAATACGGGGATAATTTGGAGTTGCTGTTGTGGCTGCTGTTGGGGTAAGGCGAGGACTGAGGTGACAAAGTGTGGGGACGATTAAATAAGTAGGCTCCTATTGAGCTGCCAGTGGCTTGAGCGTCCAGTTTGGGAGAGAAATCTTCCACTTTCTTCAGTTCCACCGGACTGGCTGTGTCATAGAGACGAGGAGACTCCATAACTGAATAGCATGGTGTAGCAGCCAGGTTAGATAACAAATCTTCACTTGGTAACTGTCCAAAATCCTCTTCCAATTCCAAGACAATTCTACGACTGGCGGGTTCTTGCCTGATCACAACTCGAGTAGTCGTTGTTGTTGAAGAGCTGTTATTCTTAGGCAGCTCTTTGAGCAAACCCGAATCCCCAACGGCAGTGTCGTAGAAGCTCAACACAGGATCGTTGTCACTCAGCATGAGCTCGATAAACAATGGTCCAACTGTGAATTATTCACTATAGCGCGTAAAAACTGTTTCTGCTCGAAGCGAATCACTTCACTTGTTTCCTTACTGGTTGTACCTCTCTATCCGCTAGACTCGACTTCAATGGTGAAACCCTGGGACCGACTTTTCTTTATCAAGAACCTGGCCAGTGCTACGATTTACCAAGCCCCGCCTCTTTGCTGCTACGCGCGTTGCACCTTGCCGTCATTTTCGTCCTTATTAATAAGGGTAATACTTTTAAAGAGAACATTCTACACCTATATCAATTATAGCGTATTAAGGGTTAAGCCTTTATCCGTTAAAAATTGCCATACATCTTAAAGTTCCTCACTACACAGGGGACTACATTGCGGACGAAGACTTCAGCACACGCCCCATTCTACACTCGGCCATAAGTGGGAGATGAAGTCATGCGGCTGCGGATTGGTGGAAGCCGAGCGGGCAACGTCACAACTCTCGACCTACGCTACAAACTCAAACGGCTACGTCAGAGTACGGCGAAACCGTCCCGAATGGATAAATTCCATGAAGGGTTCGGGTTTTCCGGAAGGCCGGAAGTTTTTGAGAAAGTGCTTTGTCAGCATATTCTGACTAGAACTTTGGAATGCCGTATGCCCATAGGAAAACCAAGCTTCGCTCGTACAGTATTTGTGTCCTCCAAACATGCAGGTTGTATGACAGGTAGATATAATTAAAGCCATTGAGGTACGAAAAGAGATACCATATGTTCTAAAATAAGAAACTTTTATAGTACGGTATATAGAACTACGTGAGCCTGCGCCTTAACTGTCCCCTCCTTCATAGATTTAGCTCTTGGGAATAAACAACATGAACTCCAGCGACCCTGCAAATGAAACCGACGTCAGGGGTGCGCGAGGATTTACTAGGAATTCCAAAAGGGGACACGAGGGTATAGCAGTACTATGTAGTAGTCCATAGCATAGAATTCGCGATAGTAGTACCAAAACAAAACCATTACGATGATGTTGAGACCTTTATGAAGATAGTTTACGGAAAGTATAACCCGTATTTACGAGCTCAGTCCTGAACACTGTGTTTCCATTCATCGATCTAATTGCTTCATTAATTTGAAAAAAAGCTCCCAGGAAATCCAAGCTTAACGGCATAGGAGGCTAATGGATCAAAATAAAGGCGAGTAGGCTGCTTTGTTGCTAGCTTTGAAGGATATTTTAGCCCGTGGGGAGGACACCTAGTAACGCACAGTGAAAATAATACTATTCGAAATAACGGCTTTAATTCAATAAATATATCACAATACCTTCCAATTAATTTTCATATCACAGCGAAAACTATTATTGCAGTAGACGAGACTTTCTTTTTTTAAAAAAGGCGTGTGACGCACTTCATGGAAAGCTTCGCAGTTGTGACATCATAGCTAGTTATTGCATCACTTGTAGTAATGGCCGACCGTCGCAGCAAGCCTTGAGAGTGTGTCGCAGAGCGCCAGATTTCCCAGCTTTTTGCCAACGAGTTTTTATGCACATTAATTGTTTTGATCGGTAACAGCAATCGACCAACAAAAAATGGTAGGTTTTCCCAGCTGTCAGTCAGTTTCCAAAGAGTTTGCCTGCTTTGTCTCACCCAAGCTGTAGCTATGGTAGGCTATGGTCTGGGAATGGCGTAGTTAACCTGAAGCTGAACAACTTTGAACATGGCTGTCAAACGCCTAATGAAGCGTGGCATATTGGAAACATAGTTTCGTTCGTATTGTCTGTCTTGTTTACTTAATAAATAGAATATATATTTGCCCTATAATACTATCTTTTGTATTTCTATAGGCACCGTAGTTTGAGGACCGACCCTCGCATCATTGTAAATCCTGTATATTTTACTGGTTTGGATGCTTAGCCAGTGTTTTGCTAATACCTTACCACCAATTATACATCGGCTCCAACTCGACTTGAAAAGCCAAGTCTACCTCATCACTAGGGGAGCTAGTAACTCAAGCTGCAACCACTTCAGCAGAAGCTATACAGGTCATATAGCGCAAAGAATTTTTTCGTTTTTATAGACAAGCTAGCATGGTCTCCAAAAAAGTTGGGAACAAAGCAAAGCAGCGGAAAGCAGCACAGGAACTTGCTGATTCGTTGGCATTTGGCAAAGACAGCGAAGAATACCGTCGCGTCCGAGAAAGAAACAACTTGGCCGTCAAAAGGAGCCGTACTCGTTCAAAGCTCAAAACTGAGCAGACGTTAGAGCGGGTTAACCACCTACGGCAAGAGAATGCAGTCCTGGAAGAAAAAATTACCCTGCTAAGCAAAGAACTGGGTTTTTTGAAAGATCTCTTCTTGGCGCATGCAGGTAACCTTGCTTTCTACTCCATTGATCAGTCTAGTATTCATTTTGTAATCCGTGAGAGAGGTCTCGAGGAACAACCAAGGACTGCAAGCAGTTTTAGTTCGACCTCCTAGATGGCGCAAAGGTCTCATTTCATGTTAAAAGTGGATGGGTTTTCCTGATTCGAGGAATTGAGAGGAACACTGATTTTGTAGATGCTAATTTGATATTCTCTTTGCATTTGATCTAGGGTCCGTGCATGGCGTGAATCTAGAAAGTATTGACTTGCACGCCTTGTTGAAAGATTCCACTGAGACAGCAAGCAGCGGTGTCAAGCTTGAAAGGACAGACGATAGTGACGCTGATGAAGAGGACGAAGACGAAGAAACGGCCGAAGAGCGCATTCGCCGTTTGGAAGAAGGCGAACTTCTTCATTTATAAAACAATGCAATAAAAGCAAACCACCGTCATTTGGTCTGGATTTCTCTAGCTGTGTCCGTATAAACTGTCGGCAAAAAGAATACGTTAAGCAAAATGGAAAAATGCCAGCATGTACCCATCTATCCTTGTTGTCTTAAACCCTGTTTCTTGCAACGGATATCAATGGTTACGTGTACAACAGTACAAAATAGATTAGCTAATTGCATTGCTGCCTTCTGCTTTCCTTCTCTTGTTTGCCAGTGACAAATAAAAAAAGACGGATGAGTAGTTCCGTAGGGATTGAGTACGAACGCAGCGTAAACGCCTGTGTAGTATGCATTTACTCATGGAATGTTCTATTTCACATTGTCCCATGTTTCAAAGTCCTTTAGTTCTGACTGTTGTTGTGCTCTGGGTGAATCTAGTACAAATGAAATACTGGTAGCGAACCTCTTCATTTGTCTCCATTTTATTTACGACGCAGTGAAGTCCAGCAAAGTAGACTAGACTGCCAGGGTGTGCGTATTTGATAGCGAAACGTCAAATCTTAAGACTGAGCGTGGTTGTTGAGAAAGGCTGGGGCGAAAGCGTAGCATCCGTGACGAGATATTGATGGCTCGTGCATTTTCTACGTGGTTGGGTATGAATCCAAGTGTCAGCTTATACAAACAAGCACGCATGGCGCATAGGCGTTTGGCCTGTTGTATATTTCACGTCGTCGTGCTGTTGCCGTGGCCTGGAAGATTTCGGGGCGTTCATCAGCTGCACGAGGCACGACTGCTCCGTGGCATGGCATGAACCGCCACTCACGCTGCAACCACCTTGCGACTATGTGTGTTTAGTATGGTGAAGTGTGTACAGGAGAAAGGATGTCTCGTCGCAAACAGAGCCATCCTAAACCAGTTCTCAAACGTGAGTACAGCATAACTTAATTACTTAATTCAGCGGTCGAAGAGTATGTTGCATGTCGGTTCCATTTCGCGTTGTGTAGAAAAACGAGTGTTACCTTTGATTGCCCCAGTTGATCTGAAACGTGGTACAGAAATCCCAAGTGCCGGGACTTAAAGACCAATCGCAAAGTCCCGCCTGTTTTACTTCGCTCATTTTTGAAGTCGTAAGTAAACTTTAGGAACAGCTGTCTGTGATTTCTTTCGCGTAGCCCACACTAACAAGCGACCTAATTACACGACCAAATTTCCCGTGTTTCATGCAATATAAAAATGACATCCGAGTGTTGAATGCCCTAATAAAAGTTGTTGGCTGTCCAGCAAGTTTACTGCATAAGTTGCCTAGTTTTTTTTCTTTTTTTAGTCCGGGTTTTGTTCTTCGCTTGTCCTACGTTTCTAGTTTTTTCGCCCTTACATAGTCTTGTTTTGCCTATTGAAAAGAGCGGTTCAAAACTTCGGGGTAAGAATTTCGGATTAGGAAAAAAAATAATCAGTGGTGTGATCTGGTCAGTCCAGACGCAAAACGTGGCCCTATACAGCATCGGCCATCGCGATAGAATTGCTTTACCAATGCTGGAATATGCAAATGAGATTCTGGGAGGTTTTTCAGACTAAAAACTTGATCCAAAGTCCACCGAAAGCGTTTGTTATTCTACATAGGCTCTTGTTCTTGATACAGGTTCTGATTCCGACCTTAAACGCGATCAAATTTTAAACTATTCCGTATACTGAGCGTTTTCTCATTCGGGTTTTCACTCGGTGCAAAACTCAGCACAAAAATCACATTCTTACGTTCAAATAGCGTCCAAATGATTTATGTTTAGAAAAATTCTCTGTCCATTCGGTTTTTCACTCAGCAAAAATTGCAATACGTTGAAATAGGGTCCAAATGATTCATTTTTAGAGAAATTTCTATGTTTTCGGAAGGAATTGATTGAAAAATATCATATAATCATAGCAATACTGAGAGGAAGTTTCACAATCATTTGCGTCGCATTCCCAGATAACCAGACGGCACTTCCCATGTGGTTACCAATGATAAGATAAGCCATCTGATTGATACGCCTAACATCCCTCATTAATGTAAACAAGGCAACCATATACGACAAATCCACCTCTGTTTCTCTCTTTCCCTGCCTGGAAATCTGAGATGCATCGCAAAAGCAAGGCTTTACTTACATAAAACCACTTTTGTAATCTAACCGACCCCATGCTGGGGAGGACTTTCCACCTTTTGCAGAGTTCAGGGAACAATGTCACATTCTGCCTGACTACCTGAATTAATGAAACCGTACACACAGTAGGGGGAACCGCACAGTGCAATGTTTTGTTCAAGCTAAAGCTATAGGAACAGCAAGCATATGCTGAGTATAGAAAGCATTATTTTTTACCTAGCCAAAAAAGCATGGCATATATCAGGCACGCAATGCCAAGAAATACCGAGTCACCTCATCGCCCCAACTGCGCTCAATAAACGGCAACCCTTTCGCTGATGGCTCTAATAACTAGATTTCTAGTAATTTCCCTATCCTTTCTCTATCATATTCCTTCTCAGCCTTTTATGGTGTGCACAATACAATCCCCGCAAACAAGAACACCCAGCTAAGTATGGGGACTTGATAACACGACGCACAAAAAAAAAATCCCGCCGTAATCGTCAATGGACGGCGCGGGAACGGATACGCACGCATTTTAGTAAAGCGTCACGTATAAATTAAGCGCAAGACACGTGCCCCTCCCCTCGCGAATTCAGCCTACTCTCCCCAAAATTTAATCCTTTTGTTTTCTTAAAAATAAATTTATAATCATTTGTATATTGCAATCATAGCGGCCCGAAAGTTAGAAATGAAATGAAATCGAAAGGAAACATTCAGCCAAAATGTCATTTTTTTGTTGTCTTAAGAATAAATATATATTATAATCATAGCGGACCAAAAGTTGGAAATGAAATTAAATCGAAGTTTTTTTTCTATATCTCCCCACGACATTCTATTTCGCTCCGGTGCATGAGTACAGCGCAACCCTTTCGCTCGTTACCCCAGCTTTAACTTGGTTACCCCAAGTTGAAGGGTTGCAAGTCCTGTCGTTAACGCCCTGCTTAATTGCATTGGCAACTCAACTCGGGAGAAGACAAGAATCGAGTCGCGAGGAAGGGAGAATAAGTTGAGCTCGAGAATTTCCAAAGACACTGCATGGATAATACAACCGAGTCGAGTCTTTACATTATCAGGCTGCAGCTCAAACCCTAGCCTGCTGCTGCTGCACCTTCTCTGTCTCTCTCGTCCGTCTCCTTCTCTCTCCTTCTCCTTATCTGTCGTCTTTCTCTCATCTGGCTTGCCTTATGTAACCGCGTCACAGTTGGATCTGAAAATGTCATAGCTATCCTCATCCTTACCTCTAGGACACATTATCTCGGCTCGCTCTTTGCTTCATATGAAATGTCACATTACGATCCCGCACGAAAGAACGATAACTGACGGACGAACAGCGAACATTTGATGTGTCGTTGGCACATCCCTAATCTTCTTATGCATCTCCCATAAAAAGGACGCTCCTGCACAGGGCAAGAGCGCAAACATACGGCTTTTTACCCGCACCCTTGTCCATAAGGGTACAGGATTGAAACTTCCACTTCTTCCAGAACCCTATAGAAAAGGAAAAAAATGGGCCGATGTCGATACTACACCGCGCCATTTTTTGTCCCTTATCTTCGCTTTCTTTTATCCTCATTTCTTTCACCCGCGATGCTAGGGCAGAAATCATATCTCGATCGATGTCAAGTGGTGTTGTGCCTAACCTAAAACCGTACACGGGGGCCCAAATGTCCCCCTCCTTGTATGCTGTGCCGATTCAAAGGGGGTTGTGAATTGGCAATTATGGCCCCAACACGAACCGCGAATGGAGGCGGAAAATATAGGTGGGAAACGCGAGAAGATTGAGGCGTACGCACATGTCCGTGCACCAAAAACGTACAAGAACCTTGTAGAAAGACTTGGGTGACAGAGGGAACAAGGGGAGAGAGAAAGCGACATGAAATAAGGGATTGAATAAGAAAACAGCAAGAGCTGTACGTAGGTCGTGCAGGGCTGGTGTCCACTGAGCTGCTGCGTATATGCGGCGCTCAGGATGCGTAGCATAAAGAGGTCGGATTATAGCCAGGCGAACCCAGATTTCAAAGGGGTGAATTTCTAACAAAGGCTCAGGTTGTATATACGTCGCTATATAGCTATATAGCAAGCAACCTCCCCCACACTCTCTCGCTCTTGTCCTGTAACTCCCCACAGAGGTTATCGATCAGTTTCCTGCAACTCACATGCCCAGTGCGACATGCAGCTCATTAGTTTTTCATACCTCCATTTCTGTACGGTTTTACCTACAAAGTAACCTACCGAGTCCCATACATACATTACAGGCATGCAGCGTACTTACAGTACAATACACACCGTAGTGTCCAAATAAATCTACCCAATGCATACCCTAAGAGATCGCTTATCCAATTAGTTTTTCTTCGATTTTACAGGACAGTGGGTTTAAACTTCTATTTCGTTCCTTTCTTTCGCGTCCAAATCAAAGAAAAAATAATTGGATAAGCGATCTCTAGGGTATGCATTGGGTAGATTTATTTGGACACTACAGTCCAACCTTTTACCGTTGGCAACCTCTACGATTCCTAATCAAAAGGAAAGAGATATATTGGCTCTCATGAACGGCAATCACAACCTTCTTTTCATAAGCAACGGAAAACTAGATTTGTATTATTTTTTAAAAGCTGTGACTGATTTAAGGGAAAATTAAGTATTTCTAATTAGGATTTTTGTCGAGTGCAGAACTGGAACGCAACACCAATGACAGCTTTAGCGATTTATGACTGCCATTTTACTCATCGCTCGACGGAGTATATAGTAGCCATCAATTAACTGTTTTAATTTTCAAAATTCGCCTTCCGTTCGGTTCCTTTTCAACAAATCTAATTTGGGGAAAAGAAACGCAACACTGGATTTGTAATACGAGTCCATGGGCTGTAAATCAACAACACCTTCAATTTCCTTTGGTGGCGTCCCATTTTCCCGCCATCCCGCCATCTCAAACTGAACAGGCCAGCAGCTTGGGAAGGCTTCGCTTCATTTGCATGGAACTAGTAAAACAACAAGCCTGCTGCTCCCGTGGGTTAGCTTCGGGATAAAAAATCAAATAAAAAGGGGGCAAACCCAAATAGTAGCATACCAAAAAGCTAGCAGCCCCTAAAAGCTCGCCTTTCTAGAACGGTCAAGTTCTTGAAGCTAGTTAAGCTATACATCGGAATGAGGTATGAAACACGATGCGAGGCCAACGTTAGATGAGCGATAGCCATCAAGCAGGTTATCGAACAGGTTGGCAATGATGAGGTCCTTTTTTTTCTTTTTCACTTCATCGTTGGACTTCGCCTAAGCAAAAGCCTTTTATCTCTTCCCTTCATGCTGGCAACAAATTATTCCAGTAGCTAAGATGGCCAGTGGCCAATTCTCTTATGGGCCGAGATTGAAGACAAGGTAAAAACGTTCGCTCCAGCATTCCTCCAACGTCTCTCGCGAGGAGGTCCGTAGACCTCTCTTGCTGCTCCTGCTTTGGAAACCACAGACCTTAATTTTGATAAGAGATTGGTCCCATTTTTACATAAACTCTTCATCTGCAGCATGAACGGAAGGGCTGCACAGTTCACGATCCCTAACAGAAGCGTATACATTCAACCTGTATCGATAGTGCTGATCTCCTCAAAGCACACGCTATCAAAACTTGAACCGGGAACAACTATCGCTCCGTGACCAACTGTAATACAGCAACGCCTCCGTAAATATTACACGCACCAGTAAAAAAAAAGGGAAAAATAAATTTCTCGTACACGGAATGGAAATTAAACAGGCGACATGGAGGAGGGCCATTTTGCTTTCATCTCTCAAACCAAAATGTTTGGCGAGAACCATAGCAAAAACTGGTCGAACACGGTAGTTGAATTGCGGATATCGTGTACTAAGAATTCCTTTTGTCACTGATAATTCTTTGTACTGTACTCTGTACGTCAAACATTGTTGGCAATAGCACACCCGTGAACTAGCAGCACGAGACCTGCAAGCGACAACAATGGTATTTCGCTTTTCTGGAATTGTGTCACAGCCTATAATATCGTGTGTATACAACCCATTAACGCTTCATACTCCCTCCAAAACGCGCGCCCGTTATGTCTTTCAAAGGGGCACTTTACTCGCACTTTGATAACTGGATTCTCTCACCCAGTTAGGCGCCAGCGATACTGCGACGCCAGGAAGTAATTGTATTCTTCATGAAAGAACCATTGACAAACGTATAAACGCTTTTCTCAATCATCCCGCTAACAATCTTTTGCCACCGTGGCGTCAAATTGCCTGATTTAAAACAGGTTTTTCCCTCCCTATGTACACGTATAGCTATACATGTATTGGCTATACATGCATACTTGGGCTGAGCAGGTAGAGACAGATATGTCCTATCCTCTATATGTTAACAATGGGGCAGTGAGGACGCACCGCACGGTGAGCGAGCTGTTGCAATATTTGCTCGGCGATTGCTTTCGGTTAGTGGGAGGCCTCTGGGACCAAGTCCTTGGCTATATTGGGGCTGGGGCAGAAAGTCTATCAGCATTCATAATGGAAAAACAGAAGCCGTGTTGTACATCATCCCAAAGCACCGGGCAGCAAGTTGCTGCTGTTGCATCTCTGGCAGCCAGCCCTTCGTCACGCCGTCAGAAAGGATGTGATTATGCAAATGAGATGGCCGATTCTCTTCCTCAATCAGAGAGGCGGAGTCAATAGCTTTTAAGACTAGAGAAAAAACCTGCTGTGCTGTTGTTGCTGCTACTAGCGCAACCAAACCTTAATTACCAGTGGCTAGCCCTTTCCCGTCTTTCCATCACTCTGAAAATACCTCGTCAACTCAAAATCTTTTCAACTTAAAAAAAAAAATCAAGAAATGCAAAGGTTTTAATACATCATAGACCACGCACACCCACGTGAGAGCAACGGAGGTTGAACAAAAAGGTGTGGGCCAATATAAGCAACCATACTCCGATGCCACTGTGGAATCCAATACCTAAGACATTATCTTGATAAACAGTCTCAGGTCCATCCCTCGCAGGGCCTCCGTCTCGTCCCACAGACACACACTATACCTTCTTTCCTTTTTCTATTTTTTTATTATTTTTTTTAGATATATTTATAAACAATAACTAAATACAGCTTGCCTTCTTTAACCGTTTTCCATTCTGCGGGTTATGGAATTACGGCAAGCTTTGATGGTATGCAAAGATAAGGATGTGCGCGGTTGGATAAAACTCCCTATAGCTATACTGGGAGTTTTTTTTACGTTTATACTCTGCAAGCTCTATGATGGTGGACTATGTCTGCTTTCTGCTGAGGCAATCTTTGAGCCTAATCGTGTAGGGTATATTTAAAAGGAAAAAAAAAATAAAAAAAATACCAGTTGCTTCGTTTTAATATAATCTATGCATCCTTCATCGCTACTGGGAACTTTGAAGAAAAGTAGAAAAGTGCCCCCCTTTGCTTTGCTTTTCTTCGCTCGCTGCCCTTTACTGCGTTTAAACGGTCCGGAATACTAACGGGGCGAATTATCGATTAGTAAGAAACTTGTTTGTGCACATACATCACGGAAGACGCAGAAGAAGTGAACCCATTAGTTATACCATACATAGCACGCGATTAATAAACCCAAGAAAGCCAGTCCTCTCGTCCAGCAAGAACGAAAAAAGGGGGGCGGGATAACGAAGAGGGAAATCTTCTTTAGGCGCGATAGGATAAGCAAGGCATTAAGAACAACTGAACGAGACATGCGTCGTCATGAAACAAGTTTTGGTGACCCCGCAAAATCGTTAGGGGATACAAAAGGACAATAAATGATAAGCCAGCCCTTAAATGTCCATCGGATTTTTGTCTCTCTTTTTTTTAGCTGATGGCTAAACCTTAAAGCAGATAACTCCAGGTATAGGGAAATGTTCTTAGTACGAGTTTTAGACGATTTTTTTCCCAATACGTTCTGGCTGTCCTTATTTTGCCATAGAGCATCACTAATCAAATTAAACTATCTTTATTGTTTTTGCATCTCATCTCCGCCGTCGGTTGATCCATTTTAGTCATTTCATCCAATTCATCCTTTGCAATTTATTGGCACGTGTTGTGTCCCTGCACTGAGTGCAAGCAAGTTAATTGCTTTCCTAATCACTCCCGGGTGTTTCATTAAAATCATTCCATTTGCAAATAGAAATGCCAGCATATGGCGTACTCTAATATATGCAGAAAAGTAGTTAGTAGTGCGAGTTTTAAAGATGACCTGGGAGATTTGCCTGTGCGTAGACATGTTCGCAGAGCATTTCCTCTACCTCTCATCGGCACCCGTGAACTAAATTTACTAAAACGACCCATACACGAAAAGTCAGACATATAACGTGGTAAAAGCGGTTCCGATTTCCGAGAACCGTGTATATACGACATTTTTCACTACGCAGAAAAGACGTCGTGCAAGTTTTATAGTTACAAAAAGATAGAAACAAAGTGGATTCTTTCAATTGACGGATTTCGGTTCAACCTGTCACTGTAAAAGATGTCTAGAATCTCTTTATAAGGAAATCCAAGTCCTCGTGAGAAAAATCACAGAGGGGGGAATTTGAGGGTGACGAGAGGGTACAAGGGAGTGTGGTGGTAGTGGTAAACTTAGAGATAGTAATTGTCGAAAAAAGCTTCAAGCGAGCGAGTTGCAAGGATATAGAGTTTTTTTTGTATCTCACGGTAATTTTAATGAGACGTTTTCTCTGAACTGGGGTGTGTTACTGATGGCTAGGCTTGATATGCAGATGAGGGACCTCGATAAACATAACCCAGCCCGGGCCAAAGTAACCCATGCACACACACACACATATATACAAAAGATACATGGAAAAAAAGTCCCTATCTCCTCGCTTTTCCTTTAGATATCCCTTTCAGCTCATGTAAAATGGTCGTAGAGTTTGCTTGGTCCCGCTGTCCATTCCGTGTCGCCGTCTCCGTCTGTCGTCTTATCCCGAATCCATCACACAGCTGACAAGTTTTCCTCTCATTTTTTGTATACGTGAGTGTGTATATGTCTGTTTAAAATTGCGTTGCTGGGCTACGGCTCCGAATTTGAATCTGTATAATCGCTATTTCGTTATTTCCTTTTTCTCTGGCTAAGTCTTGCATCTTGAACGTGCTAACCCTTTTTGACCCTCCGGACCTTGTATGGATATAGTTTAATCTGGATACGCCATCAAGAAACAACAATTCCCTTTTTTCATTTTTTGTGTGTGTGTGCCCCTTCTTCGTCTTCTTTCTTGAATGACTGGCTTCTGATGGCGTCTATAGGTCCCTTGTCCTTCCCTTTTTAACTTTCGGCCAACTTTCGGGGCAGAGCAAGAGATTGTCTTACGACACAAATCCGTCACGCATTAAGAGAACACTAGACCCATTCCCCTAAATGGGTTTTAAGCCATATCGCCCTTTTTTCGTGTTATTTTATTTTTTTATTTTTACGGTATTCCTCGATTGACGTATTGCGTTGCTTTTTGCTGCTTTTATGGATTCTTGGGAGTTTGATGGCAGAAAAGCCTTGACGAAGGCATCGAACCAATCGAGGTGTTTCTAACCGGTTCGCCGTCATTATCATATTATCAAGTAGCAAGCACTTGATTCTGCAAAGCCGCCAATCCATGAAGCTTTTTAAGTCCTTCACCACTTTTGGGGGCCCTCGAGTTGTCAAAAAACCCTCCTGCGTCCCACAGTTGCACGATCGCCATACAATAGGATTCGCCAACGAGAATATAATCTACTCTCATTCTCCGGGGCCTCCTTATTGTCCCACGAAACCTCTTCCTCTCTCTCCTTCTCTCTATGTGTCTCTTGATCTCCAAACTCCTTCCTCTCTCCTTGCCTAAATACTTTCTGACTCTATTGTGCTGTCTCCAGGGAGGAGCAATGAGGTGAAAGAAATACGTGCTTTCCTGCCCACTGATGCTGTCATCAGTGTAGCCTATCAATTGCTCTAACCTTGTTCATGGTTCATGATGGTTTTTGCGGGTTGGACCGGCCAATATTCCATCTTTTCCCTTTAAAAAAGAGCGGGAAAATTGAAAGAAAAAAACTTCCTCGCTTTCGCCAGCCCACCGAGGGTGCGCCGAAAACAATAAGACACGCAGGTCGTATAACTTGCTTATGGAGCTTGCAAGAACAAAAGAGATGGACGTCAATGGGGGTGGTAACGTACCGTGATAACCAACACACACATCTTATCGGCCTTCTAATAGCTGAAGAATCTTTCAACACGGGTTGGTTTCAAAGCCCGTATTAGCTTACACACAAGGGTAAAACGAATGAATAGGAATGAAAAAGAATACCAGCGGTGTACGAGATTACTGCACCCATAGCCATAGGACAGTTCCCAAGTTTGACAAACTTGAATATCCTGTGTACAGTACAGCTACCATCTGTAATTACCAAGTCAATAGCAAGTGTCGCGACCTGTAATGAAACCAGAAGGTTTTAAACCATTTAATCCAATGAAAGTGCAGTTTAATAATTATATTTTACCTTGGGCCCAGTTGCACGGGTTGACTTCAGGTCGTTTCTCCGCTTTACACTTGAATTTGGGGGTTATTTTGTCTGTTAAAAGTGAAAGTCAGGCGAAAAAAAATCCCTTAAATCATCCCGTGCAATTGAAAGGGTAAGCTGGTACTACATGATGTTGGAGAAGTTGGAAAGTAGCCAGCAAATTAACTGCTGTGCTCCGTAACTGGCGTTTCAAAGGTTTTGACTTTTGAATCGAACCCTGGCCATGCTATATACCACATCCTTTGGCTAGCAATAGCAGCCAAAATCGAATCAAAATGGCGCGAGGAACGTTAGAGCCATGGCCCTGTCTTCGGATGCTGTCGGATAGCTGCGAGGATATGCTGCCCTGCCCGGGGTCTCTTTTCGGGGAGACTTGCGATAGATTAGAACGACGGGACGACATTATACAGTTAAACGAGAGACATATACAGGAGCAGCGTATAAGGTCAACGCATTAAAAAGCTGGGCTCTGGGCTTGCTTGCTAGCGGACTTCTCTATACGCCGCTATACAACGATACGACTTACGGGGGCCGATAAGAAGAAAAGACTTCATGGCTTCCTTTGGCTGGCTAGGCTTGCTTATCGTTCACGCCTCCATCACCCAGCATCCCAGGAACATTACCAACAAAATCAGCACCTCCAACAGCAAGCACAAACACACTATCATGATGGAAAGAAAAAAAAAGAAACAAGAGCTGAATACCCTCGTAAAAAATGTAAAAAGTAAACTAGTAGTCTGTTTTCACAAGAAAAAGGTATGGAGTCGTTGATTTCAAAGATGGGGAGAACAGACGATGACTACTTCTCGAGCTAGCTTGTTTACTTAACTGTAAGCGCAATTCAAGTTCACGAAACGCGAATCGTTGGGCTTTTCGTTTAACAGTTCGTTATCTTTTAGTAATGCGCATGAAAGTATTCACACGACGTATTCGCATGAAGCTTACTTTTTCCATCGGTTTGATAGGTTAGATACCTCGCAGATAATTGGTAGATGGGTTAAGATGATGAAAAAGGTCAAATACTTGCACATTTGCTGATCGTTGGGTAACCATGCGAGGCTTTTTATGATTATATTATGGGCCAGAAAGACAGGGGAGTTCTCGTGTTTTAGTATCAGAAGATCTGTCTGTTGATTCTTATGTAGATGGGTTTACCTTTAGTAGTGCGACTAAATGAATTTCAGAGTTGGGTGCGACGAATGTGAAAGTTATGGCAGGTCTATAAATGGATGTTCCGGGATATTTTTTCTAGGCGGATCTCCGCTTTTAAGCTTGACTGTCGGGGGCTCACGCTTGGACGTCTTTTCCCCCAAACACTCCTCTAACTCCAAAACGTCCCAAGTGCGAAGTGCGTTTGACTGTTCTGTGCCAGGCTTTATTGATCCTATTTGGAAGATTCGCGTGCTGCAAAGTTGCCCCTTCCCGAAACCTCCCCTTTCTTGCTGTTATTCCGTCCTGGACATTACTCCCACTCCTCTCTATATTTCATTCCGTATTCCTTTTTGGCCATACACAAAGTCCTGTGTCCCTTTTCAGCTGGTGCTGGACTTGGCTGCAGCATCTAACTCCTTAAGCAACTTGCGACGTCCTTTTGTATTACTGTAAGTCCCGCTAATAGCAATGTCAGGGTTAAACAGACGACAAGACTTCATTAAGTCCTTCGCGCCGACCACCAGAGCCACCCCACACCCCCACTGTTGTATCCAAGTTTGGCTTTATCTTTATGTTCTTGGGCTCCAGAACTTTCCATGCAGGTCCTCTAAAAAGTGGATACATTTACGGTATAAGCCGTATCTAAATACAGCATCGTTTTCTCGCACCTATGAGTGAAAGCTGGCGTAATCCCGGCACCTTAGCGTTTACTATTGTGTGGTCTTTTATCAATCAAATCCAAACACGTCACCACACATCACTTCCAACCCAACGGTTGGGTTCCCAATCTCTCGCCCGCAACTTCCAGCGCACCACTCTCTCATGCGATAATGTGTATACCATGTGTTATAGCCATCTATAACATGCAGCAGCATGCCGAAAGCCATTAACGATCAGGAAAGCATTCGGCTGCAAAGCAGAGGAGCTTATCGGACCTCTGCCAGCACATGCACAATATGAGAGCACAATCCTCGGCAAAGTCTAATTTCTACCTATGCACACAAATGGAGACTTCTTAACCAGCCGTATTCGCGCAAGTAAGGTTGACCTAACGTTGGCCAAAATCCTATCAAACAAGCACCAGGTTTAGCTTAGTTTCATTTCAACTTCTTGCCATCTGCACTTGCCAGTATGCGACTATTAATCCCGCTCGGTGACAAGTGTATACAGCAAAAAGCGACGCGGCATTCCTCTTCTTGTTAACCCAATCTGAGCTCAAATGCATACAATTCTAAGAAAAAGACATACCGATTACCAAGCTTTAGGAATGTTAGATTTCTAATTAAAGGACATCAGCGGCAGCTCAGATAATCATGAAGATAGACACTAGTGTCCAAATCAGAAGTGTACACGGGGAAGATATCCGTCCAATCAGCGTGCGACTTGGCCAGTAAGCGCGTTAAAATAAAGAGTTCATTGTTGCCAACAATGAAGTAACGGGCCAGTAGCGCGTTCCACTGGCTGCACTGGTGCAATATTTCGGCCCTCAGTGTGTCATACATGTACATCTTTACACACTGAGTGCCAAAAATATTGCACCAATGCAGCCAGTGGAATGCGCTATAAGGTGAAGTCGCACTCTGCAGTTAGCGCGCTAAAATATAAAATGTCTTTGTTGTCAGCAATGAAGTAATGTTCCGCACTCTGATTGGACGGGTATCTTCCCCGTGTACACATTTTACATGGACGCTATATACCGAACATTCAGGATCCCGCACAGTGATGTCCCGCAAGAGAATTGTAGCAACATAGCACTACATTCTAAATCCGCTCCCGTTTGTGACAGCATCGCCATACAAATGATTTAAACCGATTGCCGAAAAGCTTACTCGGAAACGACCAATAAAGACTCACTATTACTAAAAAAGTAGGGCGGATTTGCTGAATATGTAATACTGCCGACAACAACGGGACAGGCAGTGAAGTAAAGAAATGCGCCATTGGCGTCATTCCTCTCTCCCGCTCCTTCTATTTTATTTCCCAGCTGGATTAACCCAACCTCAAGACAACCGCGGGAAGAATGACTGCCGAATGGTGTTCTCTTGTTCAAGTGTAACGGGTTTGGCTTATGTCAAGTGTGATCGAAAGGACACAAGCTTGGGCTCAAGTGAAAAACCTTCTACAAAACGTCCCTAAGGTGTTGAGGAGTATAATGATGCAACCTCTAACCGTTTAAAGGTGCCAAGCTCTTCAGTGGCATCCTTTGAAGGTCAAGCGATTCTAGTTTTTCGAACTCCCAAGATTTTGGCAAGCATTGAATTGCTGCCCTACACGATTCGGTTCGTGTTCCGACTTCTCTGTGTTTCGAGATTTCTTCTAGGCAGAGGCGGATTTCTTTTTCTTTTCCTTTGAGGCTGCGGGTACGTTGTACGCCCCTGGTTGAGGCCAAACACGCGCGCCGTAAAAGCCGTAGAGGACATAGCATGGTCGGGTACTGATACGGGCTTGGAGGTCACAGGTCATCACTGGTTTATCTGGCCTTGCCAGCCAGTAAGGGTGCCGAGAACTGGGTTAAAGAGGACAGCAAAACGGCGCAGCGAAGGCGATGAAATGTCATGATTACTCCCGCGGACAAGGCAGGACGTGCAAAATCGTTATCGAGTCGGCCCACTGCTTGCGGCTCGAAGTGCAGCAGTATATATATCGAGTCGGGAGCCAGCAAACCCGCCATAGCCGTATTTACCCAGCCCACACACACACAGAGAGCATATACTCAGCCAACTCGTTCGTCTCCATAAGCAAGTGCCAGCGCCCTCCAAATCAAGCTGGCATAGAAGGAATTGCAAAGCTTATCGGACTCTGACGACGCCAGGCGTCGTGTGGTGACAGGACGGGAAAAGTGGGAGAGCGTCCGTAGTAGAGCTGAGATGCTGAAAGGGGTGTATATAGGGTGCACATCTCGCCCTCTCCTCCTCCTTCATCGACGCAATCCGCGTGCTATGAAATAGCCAAGAGAGCTGACTTGGATAAGCATGATATGGCAAAGGAATGGTTCTTAAGTTATTAACCAAGATGCGCCCTTCCCCCTTGACGTTCTGGCTTCTTGCTCTTATTGTTTTGCATCTTCTCCTGTGTTTTGATATGACCACTATGCCAAGTCAATCTAGACCACTAGACGGCAAAGGTGGATTATTCTCGAGTTTCGCCAACCTATGGGCAATTTTCAAAAGTCCAAGTCAAGTAAAAGCGAAGGCATGTCGTGTCTTCCCCTCACTCAACCACAGGCAGTTTAATTATACATGTAATATCTGAGCGGCTCTTGGGCTAACGGGAGCGAGGTTGCCGATAAATTATTACAACTCAATCCGAGCAAGTTTAACTACCATTTTCAATGCCCAAACAGATCTTATAGTTTGGTACTAAGCAGAAAAAGGAATACGGGGCACAATACATTGACTTGATCTCCCACCACCCAAAGTTGGTCGTCTCCACACCAAAGCATTACGCGCCACGCCCGGACCATTTTTCTTGGAAGTAAAAAGCAACTCCCTGGTCCCACACAATCGAATCCTCGAGCTTCACAACAGACCAAAAACCCTCCCAAGAAACCTATTTCGATCCGCTCGTTTATTAATCACGAAAGCGGAAGCCTGAAGAAACCCTTTGTGCAAACTCTACCGGTAGTGACTTTTACAGCTTGTTCTGGCGTTCCTTTACCCAATTGCTAATTCCAAGCTTTTTCCACAAACACGTGTATGTCCTTTCATCTCAGCTAAACCATAAGCTTCCTTCAATTGCTTGCGAGTCTAGGGATTAAGAACACTCGCAACTCTCGCCCAAAGTTTAATTAAAACTATACCATCGTGGGCTTCCTTTACAATACCCCGTGAAAAGCACGAGCGACGTCTTGGCGCTTTTTTTAAAATTTTTATTCCATGTCCGTCATCATCTTGAAAACTGGCGTGCTCACACCAAAGCATCCAGGAAGGAAAGATGGGGCTAATGTTGCCAACTATGCGAAATCTACTAAGGCACTGATGGCAAGCCAGCTTTTCATATCGCTGAGGGTTCTGCATAACTAAGTGCCTATCTTATCTGCGTTCCATGCTGCCAGAGCACGAGCAGTCAGAGAAGCATCAGCATCAGCTGGTTATCTCCCGCACACGGGCTGCGCATCCCATATAATATTAGCTCATCTTTTTGCTCCTCAAACTGCCGCCCAGCATACTTTACTAGATTCCGCCTTTGGCGCCCTCGCATAGCATCCCATTTCGAAACCATCATCCTCCGTGGCCTTTTATCCCTTGCCAGGGCTATCTTGGCCTCTCCTCCTGGTTCTGCCTGATAAGCGAGCCCTGAGCTTCCCTTTCCATCTTTATCTCTCAACTTCACTCTCACCCACCACCACCGTGAGTGTGTGTGTATGTTAGCTGTGGGTGGGAGGGCGAAAAAGCCATACTCGGACACCAAATCTTACTTCTGAAATGTCAAATACCAAAGCAAAGGATCTCATTAGCATAACTTCAATATTTTTCCGTCTCCGAGGAGCATAAAATATAAAACGAACACAATATAAAATGGACTCCCAACCCAAATAAGACCAAATACCCAAGATACACCTTTAAGCAAGTCACGGTTTCATGTGGCGGCCGCGGAACTAGCGTCTGCGAGTGTTGCCAAGTCTACGAGACTCCATTGAGCTCGAAACGAGGAACGAGAAATGAGAAACTCTTATCGCAACGACGAGATGGTGGACAGCGATAAGTAGGGACGCTTAATCTTGCTTTTTTATCTCGAGCTTTCGAGCACACAAGGCGATTTCCCCCGGCCGAGCAGCAGCTATTAACCGAAAAAAAATAAAATAAAAAAATAGACCTCTTTGAACAAAAATACCACACGTCCCCTTTTCCGATTTATCAATCTGGACGCGATTGACGTCACCATGATATCAGCTAACAGTTGATAAGGGGGAGAGGAGAGAGTAAACGAGAGGGCACCCATAGCAAAATAGAAAATAGCCAACCCTAGCATCCAACAACATGACGGAAGAAGCTGACTGTCAAAGTAAAAGTATACAGAACCCCAGCCAATGCCAAGAATTGAAATAAAAGTTAAAAACTGAGGGAAGCATGCTATCAAGCCATCCCTAATGTGTTATCCAACCATTTGCTTTGTCTTTTCCATCGGCGATCCAACTAGATTACGCCGGGTTACCCTTTCAGCTTTACTTGGTACCAATTAATCCCGAAAACCTTCTTTTACGTCGCTGTTTTTTATATGATTTCCTCTCTTCCCCTGCCCCTTTATTACAACTATTCAAACACTCTCTCACCGTCCATAATGCAGTGCAATTATCCTGAACCTGTATTACCACAGTCCAAAGTCAACTTGAGCTGGGGCTGAGGCGCAAAAAAGTGCCTTATTTTGTATACGCTGATAGAGCTGCTGTTGCAATGCCAATACTGATACCATCAGGTAGACAAGATGGGCTTGAGCTGATAACGCTACAAGGACCTTTTCCCAGCTTCCTTCTTTTTTTCCAAGCTTTTTCCTGTGAATGCCAGTTTGCAGTCCTAACAGCCACGTCCTCTTATCTCCCTGCCGGCTTTTTTTTCCTTCCGCTCGGCGTTTGCTCTTATATTTGATATATAAGATGCATACTCTATAGTCTATACAATTCCGCCTGCTGTCCCTTTTGACTTGGCCTGCCCGCCCACTCTCCCCTGCTGCTCTTCCGTACTAAAACACTGATAAGACAGAAAGGCCTGATAAGCACATACACCCATAATACATATACACAGACATACACACTCACTCGCATGTACCTGTGCAGCCGGGGACCTCATAACTGCACAGGCTAGGGCAATGGCGATGTTTGACTAAGATAGAGCACTGGGACATCACTCCGTGTATAGTGTCGGACTACGGATTAAAACGCACCCCAAATTCCGTTGCCCTTCTTTAAGCATATACATTGTCTCACCTGCTAAAGTCGTAATAAACACATAAACTTTTTTTTTACAACAGTCGATAGTATACGTTAGACAACACGGCATAAATGGTTCTATTTGACCATTTAAAAAATCCGAAAGGATAGATAAACAGATAGCCTTTGAAACGAAACACTCTTAACTAGGTTAAGACCTTCTTGTTTACGGAATTCGTTATTTTAACCTAGGAAAAGTTGTTATGAAACGCCAAAGGATCAAGCATTTATGCCACTTGTTTCAGTATTAAATCGACACCCATTTTGTTATTTCGCTCTGCAAAAAAAAAAATAACAAAAAGAAGTAAAAAAAGTTACGTCGACAGCCTGGTATGGACGCCAGGACCTGTCTTCTGCTTTCAGGTGGAAATTGGAAATTTCTGGCGCGAAACCTACCTGCCCTTTTTTCAAGCAACCTCCCTTTATAGTCCTCAACCTGCAACGTATACAAAACATACTTTGCCAGGCCTATTCAGGCTCTATTTAGGATCCGCCTTATCATTTAAAAGCCCCAGAGCGAAGAGGGGAGTTTGTGCCGTCCTGACCGACACACCGACTCGCTTCGAAGCCACGCTGGCTTCGCTTATACATCCAAGGAACCCTAAACGGGCGAGAGCGGCCCAGTCCTGCTGTCTTCCTGGGACTAAACGCAACGTTTTTCCTTACTCCTGTAGACCGTGCTAGCAACACAACACACTATTCTTTTTCTAACTGTGAACGCAAGAAAAATAGAACAAGGATAAAACTGATCTGGTGTCAGTTTCGTTACCAAAGTGGTGTACTCGGTAGCTGAGTATAGTTATGTGCATTGTTGTGGCTCTATACGTGCGGCGTCGGTAGTCGAAGTCGAAGTTGCCATTTGATATCTTCTTCCACCAAAGAGTAGGCAGAAACATATCCTCTTTCTCACCCGAGTAAGTGAAACAGCAAATCTCGAGCCTTTCGGATAGAGACAATGTCGGCTTTCCAACGCTAAGACCTTGAGCGTGAGAATTTGCATATCTCGTAATAATGCAAACACAGTGTCGTCTCATTGGCGTGCATTGGTGTGTTTGGTCGTAGCGTTGTCGCCTACTCTCAGGATTCGCCCCCAAATCTATGCCATCAGAAAAGTTCTGGGTGTATATGTGCGTTTCCCAGAAGAATTGATACCCTGTCACGGCTAATCACTTCCAGTAAACCCTCTCTTATCACTTCTCTGTGTCTGATTACATTACTTCGATAAGCCCTGCCCAAGAATATCTCCTCTCTCACCAACATGCAGTTCATACTTAAACTCGGAATAGTATTAGTTGAAAATTTACAGATTGGCACTTCATTTGCCCTGGCTGTCATGCCGCCCAACAGTAAAACAACATACAACAACGGAATAATAATAATACAAAAGTAGATAACGCAACCCGCTATTACACAACCCGTGGCAAGTGATAGATCCTTGAACTTGGTCTTGCTTTTTCGATTGTCATACATACAATCAACGTTTTTTTTGCAACACCGTAAACAAGCGTGATCTTATCTCAGATGGCAACTTATACCCTGTTTCTGTTTCTTTTTTGTGTGTCCTCGGAGGTTTTGGCTTGATATACCCTCGCCCAAGCATTTGCATGTATCCCAGATCAAGAACCTAAACGCTCTTTCTAATCCCTCGGTTCAAGTTTTTCTGTGCGTAGTTCCTTTTAGATGTAGAATTTCTTATCGCAGAGGAGTCTGCAGGGCTTTTGTCTTTCTGGTGCACGAAAGTGGTGAGTGGGACGTGCTGTGCACATGAGAGGGTGTCTTGTTATCACGACTTTCAGCCTTACTAAAAAAAAAAATCTCGCCACAAAAGAAAACAATCTAACTGACTGGGAGAGTCTATAGGGTCTGTAGATGCCAAGTGTGCAGGTTTTCTCAGATGCCTAATTTCTTGCCCCACGTCTCGTCCTGGACATCCTAAACAGTCCAAGTCATCACAAAATGAAGTTTAAAAAAATAGAAAAGGAGGCCTCCAAAGTTTCCAGTTTTCCACTGTCTTTTCCCCCTTGCGTTCCTGTAGCTCATCGTCTTGCCTTGCAGGGAGTTTGATAGGCCCAAAAAAGAGATGGGGGCGATAGTGTGATGCCAGATGCCGATAAACCCGCCTCATGCCCCGTCCCACTGTAAGGACTTCCTGATATCTCGATCTTGCAGAGGAAGAGCACAGTGCTATAGTGCAGTCGCAGTCCCAACTCCTTTTGCCTTTCTGTCCAGAATGCAGTTCCTCCGTTACAGTCTTTACTTTCCTCTTCTTCGATTCTCTCATCCTGGTGCGTCGCTGTCTTGATCTTCATTGTCGATCGGCAGTATCGCACGCTGCACTCACTTCCCCTTCGAATAAGCCCAGTTTAACTGATAGCATCGATTCTAACCATGCCATGGCCATGCATCCAGCATAAGGAACCTCTGACTATATATGCATCGAAACAGAACAGATGAAACTCAGCGATGTGGGGCTATAAGCGATTAGAGATAACCATGCCTGAAAATGTCAGGAAACTGTGCACGAACTTATCTATCTCTCTAGCTGATAAGGAAAGCCAGGCACCAGGCATTTGGCCATACCAGCAGCGCGCACACACAAACTTTTTTTTCCTAATTTTTTTTCTTTAGCCCTGACACTAACCTACGCAGTATATTAGACAGTGCTGGCTTGCACGATAACGCAAAAAGACAAGACATTCTAACTTGGCCCCACCTCCTCCTTGTCAGATACTTGCAATGATAACCATCGACCCTTTCCTTTTTACTGGCGTTTTCATTCCCGACCACCTAAACATTCCCAGGACGTTTTATTTCCACTTTTTTCCCTCCCACACTCCCAGAAAAACAACAAAATAAGAGAACGAGATAGGTTAAAAGAACTTAACCGTTCGAACTGAACCCAATAACTGAAATTGACATCGAACAGTATCCCTGGGAAAGACTTTCAACTAATTGCTGGCTTGTTCATTTTTTGTAGGTGATGATTCTTTGACAGGAGAAGACATGGCATCTGAAACAGAGGACACTATGGAAGTGGACGACTTGTCTTGCACGACGCCAGCAGCACAGCATGGCAGCAGCGATAAGGAGTCCTCGTCCACGGAGCCATCCCTAGTTACAACGCAATCTGCCTCGTCCGTCTCTGGCGAGTCGACAACGGCGAGCACAGCCAAGAAACGGAAAATTGATCAGTCCACGGAATCTGCGGAGGAAGGCGAGTCTCCTCCACCTCCCCACTCACCTGCTTTCCACAGCGTGAAAAAAGAACCCAGTGACCGTGACACACTGTCCGAATCGCCTCAACCTCCGCAATTAAAGCAAAGCATCCCCATCGCATCCCCAGATGTACCGGTCAACGCGCCCACATCATCTATTACGGCTTCTGCAGGGTTATCCATACCGATCAACTCACCAGTTTTGCCCTTTAACTCGGACTTGTTTGCGAGTTTGCGTTACTTGACGCTCTTACGGAACGGGCTTGGACCAGGTAAGAATCTCAGCATCTCTCTTTTGTTTCCTTTCTAGTAATTAACTTCTTTTGGTTTGTGAATAAAAGCAGGCATTCTTTCCGGTTTACCAGATGCATCGGAGTTGCCCTTGAAATCGGCCATCAGCCCAAGTAAGCATACGCTCAATAAAACCTTTTTAACTAGTTTAGCTTTTCTGGCTTCTGAGACACATAGTGCTATAAGCCGCGTTCGTTTTGTACGTTCGACTTAAACTTAGACTAGTCAAACTTCCTTGACTTTACGCTTATAAGCGTTCGTTTTAGTCTAAACTTTGAAAGTTTACGGAAAGTCTCGAGTCCAAAACGAACGGTTACAAGCACAAGTTTACAATTGTAAACAATGTCAAAAGTAAACAATGTACGCATTGTTCGTTTTTCGAGTATAGATTTCAATAGCAAATTATTGTTCTGCTCTGTGGGGTCAATTAATGCTTCCATTCTTGAATCAGTTTTTAGTCTTGTCCGGACAATTTAAGATGTGCTTGAGGAAGATGTTGACTTGTTAATTGTCTCCCATTGATGTTAAAACTTACGCTCGTGCTAACTGTCCCAAAATTCCTTCGAGGGAAAACACTTTGCTTGCCAATTGAAATAATTAAATAACCAATTAAAAATATAATAAAAGTAGCGTATTCTTGAAAAGCATGCAGTCTCTCGGCATGCGCGTCATAAAGCGCAATAAACAAAACAATTAATGAATCAACAAAACAAAAAATGCTGCGTCTGCCATGAGCCTTATTTAAACGCAATACATAATAATAATAGTAAACAAAGGACATAAATAAACGAGTGGGCGGGGTTAAGTTTAAGTCTGGGCACAGGAGTACTCGTTATAGACTTGCCTGACTCGAGACCAAAGCTAAAAGTCGACTTTCAAAGGTCGACTAGGTAAATAAAACGCTTCTAAGCCCGAAGTTTACTTATCTCGAACGCTTCTAAGCGCAAGTCATGGGTAGTGTTAAGGCAACTTAAACTTTCGTCAAAACAAACGCGGCTAGTTGATGATCCTTTTAAAAAATGCTTCCCAAATGGTCTAACCCTATGAAATTAACCTTTCCCCAGGTCTGCCTGTCCCACCTGCTCATCTCTGCATTCCATGCGGCATCCGATTCAGTTCATTAAGCACTTTAGAAGCTCATCAGACGTATTACTGTTCCCATCGCATTCGGCAAGCTGCCGAGGCCGGCAATGCAAATACTGGGAATGGCACCGGGGAATCCGACAGTCACACGCAAGACCAAGAATCTCAAGGTAAAGTCTCCCCGAATCTTGTCCCGGATCTCTGTAAATGTTTCTACGGCTTTTATTATTTCAGTTGCCAGCAAAACTACAGGGTCTGAATCCGTCAGCGAGGAAAACCGCAACTTGTCATCGATGCTGTTCGAAGCTATGGTAATTATTTAGAATTGAGGGATGTTTAGTTTAAGAAATATCATACAATAACGAGACTTTCCCTTTAAAGGTGGGTCCGCCTCCCGTGGCCCGTGTGCGACGCAGCGGCAAGTACTACACCTGCCCGTATTGCTCCTTCAGCGCGGACAAACGGGTCAGCCTCAACCGTCATCTACGAAGTCATGTCGGATTACCCATGCTGGCTACCACCCCGGTCTCACCTCCACCTCCTCCGCCCATGCCACCTGCACCCCCTGTACCTCCCCGCATCGTCTCTGCGCTGCACGACGACCCGTCGGTGACCGAAGAAGACTCGGGTGCCCTCATTATCGCCGGCTCCTCGCGCGCTGACCGTTATTGTGCCGAATGTGACATTCAGTTCAATTCGATCAAAACGTTCCGCGTTCACAAGCAACTCTACTGTCGAGGTAAACTCAATACCTTGCGCTCCCACCTGCAGCACCCCGTACCTTCAACCAGCCACCACTCCTCTTCACCCTCCACTTCGTCCCGCCTGTCAGCGCCCATTACCACAGCCCGGTTAATCGACACGCCAAACCTAGAAGAAGCTGGTCTGGTCGACCGCCAAGTGTCCACACCGGGCAGTCACACGCAGCCCAATAGCAAAGAAAACTCGGGGTCTTGGCCCATGCTCATCTTACCTACCCAACCCCCTATTCTGGTCCCTTTCCACATCGTGCAATCAGCCAATTTCTGGCCAGATCATCTAACGGCGCCGCCTCAATCGCTACTCGTGATGCCGGACGGAACCGTACAGGGTTTGCCGTCTCCCGTACCCAACCATACCGTCGCAGGCGGTAAACCCAACCATGCTCAGCGTCACTCAAGCTCTCCGGACGGCAAAGACCGGCCGGTGCGAACCCAACCCACTCGTACCCCTCCTTCCGTGAGCGGTCCGTCGAATCCGACGCCGACCCCGTCACCCACACGCTCACCCGTGACCAGAGCGGACACCCGTAGCGCAGCTCCAAGTACGGCAACGAACTTGGACGGTGCCTTGGACCTGAGTGTCAAGCACGGTACATCCGATGTCTTGAACAGCCCCGCGGGTTCACAGAAATCGCCGACTCCGGAAATTGATGTCGCCATTGCTACCAAGTGCGAAGTCATTATCAAAATGGAGACGGCGTCTCCCCAACCACCGTCGGCCACAACGTCACCCTTCACTAGTAGCCCCGCGATGGATTTCAGTAGTAACGTAAGTGACTCCGTCGTCAGCCAACGGCTGTGGAGAGACGCGAAAGAGCTGCATCAGGGTAGCAATCTAGCCCCAGGTCCAGTTCCGTTACCGTTCATGAGACAAGGCAGAAACGGCTCACCTGCTACTGCTGCTGCATCAATAGCCAGTCCAACCTTGACTCCGTCGAGCAAACCGGATGCCAACAACAAATGCGAGGATTGCAATATTGCGTTTCACCGCTACGAAAACTACCTTATTCACAAACAACATTACTGTGCGGGTCGCAACGCCGTTGGCACCGCACAACCAAGGCCACCAGGGGGGTCGCCCAGTAGTGCGCGGCACGACATGAGCGTCCACTCGGAAGAGGGCGAAAGCCCAGACCAGAGCAAAGGCACGTTAAGTTCGAACAAACCTTGTTTCCAGTTTATTTGCGTTACCTGTGGGATCAAGTTCGGCTCGCTCAACAACTTGAAAGCTCACCAAACGTATTACTGCAGTCGCAGTAAAGACCCCGAGTCGCAGCATGCGCCGGCCACGTCACCAATGTGCCCGACCACTGCTCGTACCGCCTCGACTTCTTCAACGATAACGGACCCGACAGCCGCGGAGGCGCCGAGTAACTTGGCGTTGAGTCCAATACCTTCGGCGTCACCGGTTCCGAGTCGGAGTTCGGAGACGGAATCCATCGCCATGGCGGAAAGCCTCTCGGCCAACTCGGCGGCCGCGTTTAATAGCAACAGTAGCACGTGGAAGTGTCCATGCTGTGGTGTGGTGTGCACCTCTTTAGTTTCGGCACAAAAGCACATCGAGTCCCATCCCAATATACGCGCGTTTCGCTGCACCTTGTGCGGGTACCGCGGAAACACCTTACGCGGCATGCGCACCCACGTCAGAACGCTCCACTTTGAACGCAAATCCGCTGATATGCAAGAGGAGAACTACATCGCTTGTATTTTCCAAAACGAAAGCAGCGTACCCACCGACAGTACCAGTCCGACCCGCGACTTTCCTACCAGAATCACGCCCACGACGACTTCGACGTCGTCAGCGTCATCCTCGAATCATCCCTTCTCGGGCGATAATTTACACCCGTTTAACCTAATGGCGGATTTCAATCGCCTGTTTGCGAACAACGGAGCCGAACACAGCGACCTGGCCTCACTAGCAGGGGCGATGCCCCCCGAGTTTGCCCTGCAAATGGAGGCGTACTTGGCGCGTTTGCAACATCAGCATCCGAACGGCGACAAGATGCTCATTCCACCCGCCTTTCTGAACTCGCTGGGCAAACCCCCGAGTACGGGGGTAGGATGCCGCTCGGATAAACTTTTCCTCTGCGATTTGTGCTGCTATAGTTCCAGCTATCGTGGGAATGTACTGCGCCATGCCAAACTGGTCCACAGCCGGGATTTGATTGACGTCCCTGTGGTGAGTCCGGCCTTTTTACAAGCTCAAAAACTATTGAATCTGAGAAATCTCGATTTGCTGGCACAATCTGACAAAGTTCTCACCTCGCCAGAACCGTTGCACGTCAAAATTGAGCCTGAAGGATTGATGCCGTGGCCCAGCCATTCCTCGTCAACCGACAAAGCTGCACTCAGTGGGAACAGCAACAGTAGCAGCAGTAGCAGTAGTGTTACGCACAATTCTCATCACTCGAGCAACGGCTCTCAGGCAAACAATAATAACAACACGACCAAAATCGAGTTATTGTCCCCTGCCGCCGCAACCAACTCGAATACGTCTCCTGGTCCACCCCGTCTTGTCACTACGCCAGGCGCGGTCATTTCGCCCAAACTCGCTAACGGGTTTCCCGATATGCAGGACGTGGCTCAAAAGACATGCCAGTCTTGTAACATTACCTTTACGTATATGTCTACTTTCTTAGCTCATAAGAAATACTACTGTGGGAGTCAAGCAGGAAATGAAAGCGCGGAACTAACCAAATCACCCTCTGAAACCCCAGTCCAGTGAAAACTTTGTGCGTCTGGTGACCTAACTACACATTTGCTTCGTCCTCACCTCATTGTTTTTTTGCGCCTCTCGTCGACGAAAGTGAGTTTTAACGAGCGTTTCCGCAAAGCGTTCAGCAAAATACCCTAGCTCCTTCCCTTTGTGTTCGCCCAAACAGCAGATTTTGGTTGGCTTTGTGATTACTTGTGTCTGAAATGGTTTGTGATTGCTATTTGTCAAGCGCTAAAACTTTGGCAATGGACCTCGTAGAGAAATTTACAATCGAAATTTTAGTTTTCGTTCTTGAAAAGGCGTACACAGATGAAATAAACAGTTTGGTAAAAGGTCAAAATGTAAAAGAAAAAATAAGAAAAAAATAAGTCATACTGTAATGTACATGGGTTTGTTGTCGGTTGACTGTTCTGTTAAGTGTCGCGTGACACAATAAATACGGTTTTTCAGTCCTAGTTAGTACAGCATTATCTTATTTATGAAAAAATAATAGTTACCATAATAACCAGCATTTGCAGTAACACCACGAACAAATAAACATTCAATCGGTTGCGTTTTCCCGCGTAGATAGAGCACAAGATTCCAAACCATAACAATGGCTGCCGGCAAGCCAGTGACTTCCGGGCTTCGCTGTACGCCATCCAGCAAGCGTTACCCACATAGTGGGAACCGCCTCATGCGGTCCCATTGCTAAGACGGGCTCTCGACTGCGAAGCCAACCCGAAACTTGCCCGAACGCTCTCGGGCGCGGGTCTCGGACCGGCAGGACGGCGATCGCGCGAAAGAAAAGTATTTTTTTTGTGATTGAGCTTGCAAATTAATCAAAGCATCTAAAGACTTGATTGAGGGCTTAAAATAAATACAATGATGCCTTCTCTATGAGTCCAGGGATTGATTTTCAATGCGCTCATAGGTAAAGGCGCTAGGGATTTAAACTAATCAACGAGTAAATCATATCAGAGCACGTTTGCGAGTTGACCTTCGTTTGGAAAATTCCTGTTATGGTGAAGGTAAGGAACGAAGACTCTTAAATCTTTCGAGTTCTTTCCGATGCACAATGATAGTTGCAGCGCATGATGGCAAATTGAAGATTAGCGATCAGACTAACTTGAAAGGGTTCAGCTTAGGTCTCAAATGCTCAGGCGGATTATGGTTCATTTTTGCAATGTTCTCAGAAAGTGGGTTGCCATTCCCACGTGACTCGGGAATTAGATGTGTGCTGCAAGTAAATAAATTACTCATAGAGCTTAGAGTATTGCAAAAGTGTCTTTGAATCGGACCTCGGTACCGTTATCGGTTACCGACTGAAAAAAGCTCAAGTTTTAATCCATTCGCCTAAACCTCAATTTCCGATGCTCACGAAATCGGTAAACTTCGGGATATTTCCCGCAGTTACTAATAAAGTTTTTAAAAAATTATGTATACCCAAAACGTTCGGTATCTCCTACTCCATAAGGAAACTTTTTTTTATCTGGTCCGATTTCTTAAGTACGAACGTCTAAAGTACGTCCGATTCCTAAAGTATGGCCGAAATAGAACTCCACTTCAGCGAAAATTGAGATCAACCTTGTTAAGATAATTTAAGATAATTTTGGTTTATAAAAAACCAGCAATTTGAATGAAAATCGGAGAAATACATTATGTATCAACTAAGTTCCAAAATGCTGAAATATGTTTACATCGAATATTCTGTTCTTGCATCTAATATAGAGACGCAGCAATTGATTACTAAATCACACGTTACTTTTTTAACCGGATACATCAGAAGCTCCTATCTGTACAGCGACCTCATAGTATTGATACACATTTTTCGTTCCGTTGATCTTTTCACTAACGGCGAAGGTTTGATTAACTAACATGTAAACATCAACCGTAAAGGGGGGGACAATGAAACTGGTTCAAAAGTACAAACAAAGATTGTCTTTCCAGCCACACAGCAATCAAATTAATAAGCGACGCTGAAACTAATAATTTAGTTTTGTCAAGCTATTTTTCCGAGTCTTTCTTGTCGTATCTAATATCATTAATAACAGGATTACAATTTCTAAGAACTGCACTGTCATCTAAAATGGGTCGCAAAAAGAGGATATACGCAATAATTATCTTGCGTATAGGAGCTATTGCTTAACGAACCCTATTGAAACACTTATTAAGTTTCTATTGGGTGATTTTCTCCCGTAAATTATGTTGCGAGACCAGGAACATAAGACCACATCATTTTAAATGCTGGCCTTCATAAGTCTTCTTTAAAGGAGGAAAAAAGCAAGACGCAAGCAGGTTCAAATTGGAACGCAAAGGTAAAAAAATCAACGGAAAAAACAAACAAACTTGATTGAACTTCCGTCTCGTTAGCACCCTGCATCACTAGTTGAAATAAGCTAATTGCCAAGGCACACCCAATCGAAGTAAAACGAGGACGCATAAACGAGGACGCATAAAGCCGCCATGCATAATAATGATAAGGCAGTTTCACGCAAATTGATTCCAAATGATATGAACGAACAAAGGGAGAGGGGAATTTCACCACCACAAGATAAAACGAACTACCCCATGGTTTCATAATGAAAAGGGTCAAACAGTACTCCCAATAAAATCAGAAACCGAAAAAATTATGTCTGCGCGGGTTTACCTGAGTCCAACTATTCATCAGCTTAATGAGAAACTCGTTAATATCAACCAAGAAGTTCGGCTGCTACAGCTGCTAACTGCGGGATATGTTCAAACATCCTGTCAACTATAAACAAACTATACAGAGCTAGCGTCATCTATAGACGGAAAAAGTTTACACATAAACGCAAAGTCAATAATGAAAATAAAGCTCACGTCCAATATCTTGCGTAGAAAAAGCTCCTTTCTTTCGCGAAATGAATCAAAAATATGTCATAAATAGCAAATCAAGGGGGAAAACCCCGTTAAAGCTAATTTAGCGCTAACACTCGCTATCGCCTTCTGTTTCGCTTGGACTTAGCCGCGGTTGGCCAAAGCTGCGTGTAATATTTCGAGAAACACGACAAATATTCTCTTCCCTCGACTTTTGTGACCTTCCAAAACTGTCCTGTGTACTCCCGTTGTCATTATAGTTTTCATACTCGGAGTCATAAAGCGGAAGATTAGCACCACCGAGATGCGTCCCCACGCCCATAGCTAAATGATCCAGATTCAAAAGTGCATCTGAATCAAACAAACGTGAAGACGCTCGAGAACTCAAACTCGTGTCGTCCGCCAAATCGAGATCTCCATGGCACCCGTCATTCAGCACAGAGTTAACGTCACTCATAGCCCCTATTGGAAGAACAAGACAACTTATATTAATCATACTTTCCAACATTCAAGAATCTTACCTTCCGCATCTGTCAAACCAGCATCGTTCGTTACAGAAACGTTCTCCAAGTTATTGTCATCAGTCAGGTACCCGGTACTTTCCGCATCACAATCCATGCCAAACCTTTGCTCAATTGTCTTCAACAACGGACCATCCCCTTCAAAGAGCTCGTCATCATCAGTCACGTCATCATCGTCACTCCATTCTGACTGGCTAGTATCGGGCGGTAGACTCAAAAGGTCCCTTAACTCCGGCGGCGCATGGGAACTTGAAATGGGTAGAACTCCGCGTTCCAAACTGCGTTTCTGTCCCAGTAACCGCTCCTTTTCCCCCGAGTCTTCATCTGGGTTATCGCTTTCCCCATTCTCGTACTCGCTGTGCTTATTCTGCGACCGAAAACTGGGAAAACGCGTCAACTGCGTCTGATGATCCGCCGCCAGCTCTGAAGGAAATTTGGATTGATAGTTCTGACGAGCACCAGGCGACAACGAACGATCTGCAGGAGACAGCGCTTCCGTGGCCGAGTTGGTTAACTGCAAGGTCATTTTGTTCTCCAGCGGATCAAACCTGAGTCCGAAGACTTTCCCGATCTCAGTCGGATTTGCTACCATCGCCTTGTCGCCTTGCGCTTCCCCAGCTGTTGCAGCTGGATCTAGGCTGCCGTCAGTGGGTGTGATTCGATTCTTATGATAACGAATCCCCAAGTCTCCCTGACTGAACTCGCTGAGAATAGCGTTGACATTCTTCAGCTCGTCCAGCGAGATCTCTTTCTTCAACCGTTGTTTGCTGGACAACGGCAAGAGATGGGAACTGTCCATCAAGCGCTGTAAGTTGGCAGGCGAGATTGGAGCCAAATCGTCCACTTTCTTATCGCTGGCGTGACGGACTCGACGTGGATGCTTCCGCCAGGATCCACTCCCCGTTTTTCTCTGCTCGTCATCTTTATCGAGAGACGACGGTCGGTCACTTTCTCGTGCAGGTTTATCCACGAACTCGAAACTCGCACAGCTCTCTCCTATGTACGACTCGGCTCCTCCTCCAGCCTCCCCTCCACCGGCCACCCCACTCGGACTCGTCGCACTCGTTTCGGAACGATAGGTCCCCGTCCCGGTTCCTGTTTCCAACGTATCAAAGAGCCGCTGACGGTGTTGGGACATGTTGGACAAGGGTAAGAAAAGCTTGTCCCTTGACGGCAGACTGCTCTTGTGCTCTTCTGACGTATCGTCACGTCGGATTTCCGAAAGCGGAATCCCTTCAAAGTTGAAACCCATTTGTGCCCACGCCTTCTCCAGATCGCATTCCAGACGCGGATGGTGCAGAGGTGGAGACGACGAAGACATGTCTGTTTTGGTAAAACTTTCATCCGAGGAACTGTCTTCACTTACCGAACGGTTGACCGAGCTAATGTCATCTGCAGAAGAATGGATTCTGCCGCCTGTCCATTCCTTTTGGCTACCCGCGATTCCGCTCAGACTTTCGTCGGAACGGTGTCGTAAAGCCATCATGGCGGGAGAACGACCTATTTGCTTAAAACCCAGCTGCTGTGCAAAGGGAAATGCTTGCAGGGGAGGTGGCACTGAAGGTGGCGGGGGAGGAGGTGGAAGCATGGGACTAGGCTTGCTGGGAAAGTCTATGCGCGGAGGTAGGTGTGGAGACGGCGAGAACCTCTTTTTGGGAAGAACAGGAGGCGGAGATACGGCCAAAACAGCAGCTTGGAGGACGTGAGGTGCGTTTTCTCTTCTGGATCGGTCGTCTGCCACTTTCTTGCTACGTTCCACGGGTGGAGAAGACGGTTCCGAGCCGCTGCGGATGGGACTCAACACGTTGGGTTGTAGAGGAGGCTGGGGTGAAGGTAAGCGTTGAGGATGAGGTCTTCTGGGCGGCGTGGGGAGACGACCGTTGTGCGGGGGAGTGGAAGTACGGAGGTTTGGTTTGGGAACGGCGTGGTATAATACTGCGGGCGGTGGTGGCGGGATAACAGGTGGGTTTTCTTCTTGTAAAGACTGAAGACGTAAAGGAGGCTTTAATTTAGGGGGCTGCCTCATTTGCTGATGAACCAGAGCCAATGGCGTCACTACTCCTCCATACAACGCCATCACCGCTAGAAATACAAGTGTAAGGTTAGATATTGAAGGACTGTTTTTGGGAATGATAGTGTTACCTGGTCCACTGATATGCACAGGTAGTTTCAGGGCGGGCAAATCTTCCACTCGAACGGTGGACGGTGACTTTCTATCTGTTAGGAAATACGTTGTCATCTCGCCTTTTCCTTTGACTTTAACTCGACCTCGGCACTGAAATTCGTAAGGCTGTTCCTTGAGTACGATATAGACTTCTTCGGTTACCTAATCAATAAAAAGTTTTTTTTTTTCAAATAGTGGGCGTAGGCTTGAAAGCAAAAATTAGGAATCATATATGTTGTGACGTTCTCGTATCACTATGTTTTCGTTCTTACACCCCCCGTATGGTGGCGCCTGAAGGACATGTGGGAGTTGCTCTCCCCCATAAGTTTGTCCTTCCCAACAAAAAGAGGCATCCGGTATTCCGCTCAAATAAAACCCCATTTAAGCAAGAAATCTCGTAATTCTCCCTTATTCTAATTCAATGTCAAAACTTAGACAATCTATAAAATATTTACAAAATAATCTAGAAATTTATAATAATAGATTTGATAAAATAATACATTCATAATAAATAAATATCGAAATACATAAAATAATAAATTCCCTGTTCTGTTCTAAACTAAACTGAATGGTACGAATAAACAGAACCAAAGAATACAAGTTACGACAACAGGCGAAAGACTACGTCGTTTCAATTTTTTTAACTAACAAAATATTTCATAAATAATCTAGAAATTTACGAACAATCAATATAATAATACCCTAAACTAAAAAAGGAAGCAGAAATAACAAAAAATAAACAATAATTACTTGAATATGGTTAGGTAAGCCGGTCGAGTCCATTCTGCTAGCTACGTTAACTGTGTTGCCCCAAATGTCATATTGGGGCTTTTTGCTGCCAATCACTCCGGCCACAACAGGGCCAATATTCATGCCTATTAATTGACAATATATGTTTAACCAAACATATTTGGGGTGGAAACTCCCCGTTACGTTTAAACAAACTTACCAACTTTCATGGTAAAGTTGTTGTAGGAATTTTCGTTGATCACTTGCAGCTTTTCTCGAAGGGCAAATACAAACTCTACTAACATGGTTGTATAGTAAATAGCGGAACGTTCATCATCATCAGCAATCCGTTGCTCGGGCATCAAACCGACAGCCGCCATGTAACTCGACCCTACCGTCTTAATTTTGTCAATGGCCGAAAATCGCTCTTCTCCGAGAAGCTTTAACCAACGCAATTATTTTATAGGGGTTGAGCAGAACTATTATAGAAGCTAACCTCGTCGAAGTCTGCGATGATCTCGTTTAGTAAACGAAGGCACTCGACACCTTGATTATTGCCATCCAATTCGGTGTAGAACTCATGAAAATTAGGAATCGAGGCGAAAACAACTCCGACGCGAGAGTAGCTCTGATGGTACAACTCCTATTCAATTCACACTCATAAGTACCCGGGTATATCCGTGCCGTAATACCACAAACTCACCATATTATTGCGAAACTGATTGTCCAGAAAATGTGTTGCTACATGAGCAGGTAATAAATTAAAAAGAATTCTACGATTGCTCTGCTGCAAAGCATCCATTTCGTATTTCTCTTCTTTAGCCTAGTAATACCCCATTAACATCCTATACAATTTACATAGAAATTATCTAATGTTTAGCTAAGTACCTGCGATTGCCACAAGAAATCCAATCTGGCCGTCCATTCCACTTGTCTTCCGTGCAACAGAATGGCGAATAAAAATAGCAGGATGTAAAGCGTCCCCAAGGCTGTTAAAGGAACCACGGCTCTAAAAAAATAATAAAAAATCTACTTTAGAAAGACAAAAAGCATACGGAATGAAAACGGAAGCTAATAGTCACCTAACACGGGAATCATAGCAATCGAAAACGGCTCGATGCGACAAGTGAAAGAGCAGCAAGTACACGGTCGCCATGAGCATCAATAAAAACCCTTTGACGGCAATGGGCAATCTGAGGAAAATAGCCACTCCCAGGAACCCTAATACTGCTGACAATATGACATACTGGGGCAAAGGACAGGCTCGGTGATCTTGAATCAGAGGGGTGGATAGAGAAATATTGCTGGGGAAAGCAGTACACGTGGCTTCTGGACGGCAGGTGAACTGAACAGAAATAAAAATAATAATAATAAAAAAATAGAGAATGCTACGTTCAGCGAATCAACACTCCCCCCTTACCACATTGACTTGAGCGACGGCCCCCATGAGAACGATGGAAAAGACGGTGATGGCTAACCGTAACGAAAAGGATCGAGAGACATCCCAAGCTAGCCACCGCAGTCGAGCTGCCAGCATGAGCATGAGCAGAACGGCCGTCCATATAAAAGCTGTCAGAAATAACAGCAGGAGGATCAAGGTCCGCGGCAAGATGGATAATTGAAGTCCGCCTAACAAGACCAGCAGCACCAGATTGCAGGCCAAAGAGCTTCCAAACCCGACATCACACTCGTTTTGATACTAGAAGAAAGAAAAAATCAATAAAAATAGAAATATGTAAATACAAAAAAATAGTTTATGTATTAAATAGAGCACCTGTCGTTCTTTATCAGAGTCGCGAAAGCATAACGTCAAAGCGTGTACGTGCTTGGACTTTTCTTGTCCTACAGAGCGGGCTTCAATAGCTTGTGCCAAGTACTTATTGACGCGATTTGAAGGCTGGTGTTGGTGGAAACTCGAGTGCCTCTTCTTGAAAGGGCGCTTGAACTTATCCGTTACTTTAGACTTCTTGTGGCACTGGTTGCGGTGGTCTGGACTCGTCCCGATAAGGCCCAACCCTGTGGGGGTATTGCTGCTGTTCCCGTTGCCTGTGGTGGCCATGTTGGAAAAGGGCACTTCAACCGAATACTTGATGGAGTGCAACAACTGGACGACCATGTTCGACACGTTGCGAAAAGACAATTTCCGGCGTTGGGATGGTCCGCCCGGCCCCCCTTGACCCAAAGCGCTACGCACCTGGAGTGTGTTGAACAGCAGAGGCTGGTTTGTAAAAAAAAAACAGAAAAAAAACATCCACGGAAACCAAATATATCCCCCAAAAAAAGGACGAGAAATGCAGTTAGTTACAGAAGCTTATACCTAGCCATTTGTGAGTAAAACTAGCATTCTAAACTAACAATTTGAAGCCTTTTTTAAAGTTATATTGTGACATGAAAACTTCAAGTTGACATTCGTCCGTTATTATAGGCTTTATATGAGCACACGAATCAGGAATGCTGATCCCTAATTCTCTTATATTTCCATTTCCAACAATAATAAAGTAGGAATCTATAGAACAGCGACGCGAAGGTTTCCCCAACGCGAAATTGCCTGAATAAACCTTTCAAAGACCCTCGCTGTAAGACATACGCCCGTTTGGCGAAGTGATGGTACCAGTTCCAAATGAAGACTAGGATAGTTTCCTTAAGGCTCCCGAATGCCTTAGCTTATTGACGCGAAACAGTCACAGATGGTACTGATGTTTGTTATTGTTTTGCCCAAGAGGATCTCCGGTTTAAAACCCGGAGGTCAAATATGACACTAGTGTGGTGTGTCACACTGTTACAAAACGTTCTCCGAAAATGAATGACAAACGGGTGTCACTCGAGTTAAAAATTGGTAGTTCGATTGGAAATGAATTAGGGTAGGTTAGCTTAGCTTAAACAAACGATTCTCATCAACTTTCGTTGATGAGAATCGTCAACGAAAGTCAATGTTCGTCGTTTTATTTGAGAATCGTCAACGTTCCCGGTTTCTGTACAACGCACTTGCTGTGAGAACCCCCAGGATTAATCTCAGAAAGCAAAGATGGTGTAACGCGTGTTTGTGCGAGAGGGCGGCAATCAAAATGTATAGTGCTGTTCGTTACTTGAATAACGTATATAAATAGGAGTCGGGTGTCAAACGTCGTGCGTTTGGACTGTTTTATAGCATATAAAGAACCTGACGAAAGTCAACTTGTCCAGTTTCAAAAAGACTATTAACGCTTTACCTTACGTCGACGAGCTGGGGGTATAATAAAGTACGTTTTGATATTACGGTCACGTAAGTACTGGTTGCGAGTGCCACCATGGCCGGGATCCACATCGTATTCGCCGTGTAGACAAGCTAACGTAGCTTGTGTTACGTGCACACGCCTTGGAAGAAAGAAAAACGAGAACCCTTACAAGTTAAACTTGCTTTTTGTTTGCCCAAAAGCAAAGGACTAGAAACTAAAGCGGTCATATAATCTTACCCAGCTTCCCCGCCCGCTTCCATACAGTTGGCAATCGTAACATCATTGGACCAAACATCATACTGCCATTTACGCAATCCCAGTACTCCACACAAAACCCGGCCCGTGTGGATCCCTACTCGCATGTTGAGGCGGACGTCCGTAGCTTCTACCACGGAGCTAAACAATCAATAACTCGGTCAGCTATGTGAAGGTTACGCTTACCAGACGAGGGATAAAGAGAAAGACTTACGCTATGGCATCAATCACGTCCAAACCCATTTCGACACAGCAGTGGGCGTGGTCTGAGCGTGGCTCAGGTAATCCAGACACACAATAATAGCAATCTCCAAGGATCTTGATCCGCAGACAGTGGTTATCCTTCGGGAACAAAAAAAATGTCAAAATAACTCATAGCAGTAATCCGAACTATTCATCACTTATGTATACACATACAAAAAACTTCAGAGAACTCTCAATAAAACTCGGCCAAGAGCTCCGCTCACACTGACACTTAAAAAAAAAAAAAAAAAAACTTACGCTCGCCAGCTGGTCAAATCTGCCAAAAAGCTCATTGAGGAGGCGAACAAGTTCTTGGGCAGTGCACTGCGACGCCAATACGGTAAAACCGACGATATCCGCGAACAAAATACTACACGGCGAACAATAATATTTGTATTAAAATAATAATAAATCGTGTTAATTAAGATTTCCATTCACGGTAGCAGATTTACACGTCTTTACCTGACGTTTTCATGTTTCTGAATATAAATCTTATGGAATTGGCCTTCCACAGGGGACATAAGATCTGCTTTCATCTCAATCGCCACGTGCTGGGGGAGCACGCTCAGCAAGAGCTTCTCCTACAATTACAAACCCCTCTTCCCTTTAGAAACTGACCACATAACCAGGGTATATGACTCTCTCGATGTAACGTTACCAGTTTTTCATTTTCATCTTCAATCTCAAGTCTGGCACCGATACAATTCCGCGTGTCCAGAAAGGCTTTTCGTTGCGCGCTCTCCATCACGGTGTGCAGAAACAGACCCACCATGTTTACAGCCAGGAGAACCAAAACATTTCCAATAATCTTGGGGGAAAAAATCTTACATCAAAACCATAACAAACATGAATATTTTCGGTGCCTTGCTGCTTGTTATAAATAAAATAAAGTAAAGTAAAAAAAAAAAAGTCTAGCATGATGGAAATGATTCACGAAGCCTCGCCCCCTGTTTTACCAGAATGCTAAAAGCCTCTTCGGAAACAAATGGAAAGACTCAAATAAAAAAATAAAAATAAACGGGAAATAAACGGAAATGGATTCCGAAGGGCGGGAAAACATGGCATTCAAAAGTGAGAGTCACTGCCTTCTGAAAGAGCAACAAAAAGCTCACCTGGTGCCAAATCAATGCTTGGAACGCCGACGACGATAGGGGCATAAAAGCCACGGTGGCTAGATGCACGCAACCCGTAAGGAAACCGGACAATCCTGCGGCCCAAGTCGGTAAAGGCAACAATGCATACATGACAAAGGTGACGAAGACAATCTCCCATAGCCCTTCAGCACCGGACCATTTTTGAGCCACATTTTCTTTCTTAATGGGTAGCAGTGGTAAGGGCATTGGTGTGGTGGAGGACTTCCACTTTTCCTTTTTATTAGACTTCGCACCTTTGCCTCCGCGCTCGCTACGTGAGGGGTTCTCCCAATTCGCACCGCGGCCGTAGACATCATTCGGATTAAGTTGGGACTGCTGATGGCTTTGACTGTTTGACGGATCCGATGATGATAACCAGACGCCTCCACTTTCTCCCACTGCGTCTTTGTTGGCGGAATAGCTCCTGAAGAGGGGCAAGGGTAAGCAAACGACGCACAGGAGCACGCAAATGGCTAGCAAGATGTAGGCAAGCCAGACCAGATATCCATCTTGCATCTTCCGAGATAGCAGGAACGTCAAAACTCCAATACATACAACGGTCTGGAGCAATAGATAGACAGACTGGACGCTAATAGTCCCCGAAGAATACCACAATACCAAGAAAGACAGTACGGCACCCAAAATCAAGAGGAGACACGAGGAACTGATGACGGAATTCTGTAAGATAAAAAATTGATCAGAATAAATGAGAAAACTCTGTTTATACACGTTGCAAAGATCAAAAGCACAGTCGCCCAAGGAAGCTAAAAGTAGCCCCAAACTTTGCAAGCAAACCTAGTTTCCTTTTTCTTTTCTTTACGACGCCTGTTTCTCGAGATAAACGACACAAAATATCGGTTTTCCATATAGTCACAGTATATAGAAAAAGGCGGCCAACATTAAGCTCCGATTGAAAACGTGCGATAGAAGCTGAGGTAGAGAATGACGCACAAGCACGTCAGTCTAAAATCTTAGCTTGAACTCTTCGACTTGGGAGACACGTGTGCAAATAAAAACATTAACTTTGTATTAGAAAATAACGCACACAAATTTAGATTCTAGGAAAAAGTGTTTTTCCATCGTACGTTACATAAGAATTAATCTATGAAGAAGTATCTATTAAATCTATTACGTTTAAATCTATTACAGTAGATGCAGCTTATTGTCATCTCTGGTTATCAGAGTCAGACGCTTTATGGAATAAAATTTTAAAGGACCGATTCAAAATGACAAAATTCATTGCAAATTCATTAATCGGTTGAATCCCACTTTCGCATATTAGGATCAACTTCAAAAAGAATATTCACATGTACAGTAACAAAACTACAGTAGTGATTGCTACACGGACTTTGCATATTAACCACAACATTGCTTTACGTCGTTTCGACCAAACTTTGGCATTTCAGTCTACCACTACGCTTAGGGAGAAATCCCTTCTAAGCTTCCCAGCCAATTAAATGCGCAGGTTATTCCATTGAATTACAGTTTCTTTAATTGACTGGGAAAATTAGAAGGGACGTCGTGTTGAGAACCCTACCCAAACGAAGGATTAGGCTTCAAAGGTGCAGTGTTAGTTGTGTGTTAGACGTGTGGTTGTATAAAAATGGCGTCGAACAAGAGAAGAGTTGATTTAAATGTAAAAGGGAAGCTTCGGCTAATTGAAATTTATGACAAGTTAAGTTTAAAAGATTTGCCAGAAGGCCAGTGGTCGTTTAAGTTAGGAATTCCTTAGTCATCTCTGTTAAAACTGTTGAAAAATCGTTACGAAATAAACAGCAGTTAGTGTATTGAATCTAGAAAAAGGAAACGTGTGGGAAAGTGGGAAAGAGTAGACGATGCTTTGCTTCTTTGGTGTAAACAAGCCAGTTCGTTTCACGCGCCGACTTATCGTAACATTCTATTGCATATTTTCTATTTGCAGTTATTATAATCTCGGGTTAATGGAATCAATATTCACAACAAGCTATTATCACAACAAGTATTAACTTTGTCTTGGAAAATAACGCAAAAAATCTAGAAAAAAATGCTTTTCCATCATACGTTACGTGAGAAGTAATCTATTAAAGAAAGACATCTAAAGAACAAAGATCACGTGACTTTTGACATCACGGACGTACGATGGTACCCGAGAGCTCCGTTTACTCTTTGGAGCATGGAAGTAAAACAGAAAAAAACACACAAACACGTAAGCCACGCTATGACGTCACTACCAACCACCAAAATGTCAACACGTGATTTTTGGTGAGCACAGCCCTTTAAATTGTGAATTATAATGAAAATACGAGGCTCTCGAGTAGCCCATTACAAAAATAAAATATTGCTTCGCACAGGAGTGCTTGCTTGGAAGCCATAACCTCTCTAAATTTATGATCGTTGGTTCCACACATCGTGCAAATCCGGTTCTCGTTTCATGAGTTCATCTCATTAAAGTTCTTGGTTCGCTTGGCTGAACTAGTTAACAAGATAGGGACTTTTTTTGTTATTTATTTAAATGACTTGTATAATTTTTTAAAACAATTTCTGGGAACAACGATTTTCAGAAAAAAAAAAGTGAAAAGTATTTGAGCGGATACGCTTTTCTTTCTATTCTTTATTTTTGTAATGAAATTTCGCCAAGGGGCTTACCGACAAAACTCAATAAACAAGGGTCAGTTTTTACCCTATAATAACAAAATCCCTGCAAGCAAAGCAGCTGTCCGTATTGAAAAAGCGCTCCAAAAACTAACAATAGTAACTAAAATGAAAAAGGCCAGGAAAAAAGGAAATTGCTTTTCTTAATTTTTGTTCCGCTACATTTACGTCGCAACCAGTGTTTGCTATTTTTTCTCATCCATTTACACCCGCTGGGTCAGTCATCACATTTATGACAACACATTCCAAATAAGCCATGTCCTTTTGGGCAAACCTCCATCCCCACACGTTATTTTTAGCAATTTGCCAAACGTAAAATTCGCCAAACGAGCTTATGGATTGCCAAGATTGAGCCAAGGACGCAAATAAACTCGAAACAATCCTCGTGCAAAGTCACGCGTAGCCATTGGTCGATGGCGGCTGTCAATTAACCTACTCTACTTTCGACTAAAACTTAATACTATTTTTTTCTTTTCGATTTTAACAACAAATCTTGTATCCGCAATATTTTCGTGACCTGTAGAAATCAGAGATTTCAAGTATGACATCCAAGTGCAATAGCTACCTGCTGTAGTCGGCAACTGTAACGTTGATACAGGGATTCCAACTCCTCGTTAGCAAAGCGATGGGGTTGCAAAAGCCGTGCAAACGTCACTTTCCGGTGTGAAGGCATCACTTTGACACGGTGATCCATTTCCGATACTCGGAAGCAGCGCGGCGACTTTAGCCCACAACGCCGTTATGTATCAATGTTAGGATGTTCTTAATTTACTGAAGATCGCACCCACTAACCAATAGACGATGCTTTAACTCGTGTATAATGCAATTAGGTGCAATGGCGTAATTCGTAGCACAAGCCAAGTAAAAAGATCCAGGCTCTGGCGATCTAATGAAACTGGGAAGGGGAGGAACTTTGGGAGATGGGTTGGTTGGATTAAAACGGAAGTTTGCAGGAACCGCACGTCATCTGGTAACAAATGAAAAGAGAGGAACACTATTAATTTTGCTAAGCGGCTCAAATTAGTTCCTAAATATGACACAAGAAGCCTTTTAGTGTCTGTTTTTTTCGGTTTGGCTCTTTTAAATGAAGTGATATATTACCCAAAACATGCAAAAAATAAAAATAGGCCCAAGACACAAATAAACTTGGCTTCTGACTGATATACGCTGACAAACAAATTAGTAAATCCTAACAGACATCGAAACACACATGTGAAGGCATAAAGAAACGGAGCAAATATGAGGGCGGGATGTTGCGAACAATATTAAAAGCCATAAACTCGACGTTTTATGTATTTATGTATTGGACTGGCGCTTGACGTTTCGAAAGAAAACCTTGGAACGCAATCGACTCTTGCTACGCACTTAGCCAAAAACTAAATTTAAAAAAATCGGCGTTTTATTAATGGTAACAAACAGCTTTCCATTCTTAACTTGGCCTAAATGCATCTTTTGTTTCCTTTATGTGCCAAAACCACTTTTGAAAAGAAAGGAATGCCGGGAGTTTGTCAATTTTTACGCTCGACGTGAAGTAATCACTGACCTGATTGAGAAGAAAAAAAGCGGTAAAACCCACCAAAAAAAGCAATAAAAAAAGTCACTTCTTAATTTATGCCTCTCAAATGAAACGAAATCCTGGATACTAAATAACCTCTGTCTCCATAAATACTTGGGGCTTTTATATAAATAGAATGCGGGATGCCCAAGATATATATTTCCCCTCTTCTCAGGTTGGAGAGAAAAGGCGCATCTCCTAAGAGCAAAGATCGATCTGTCACGGCGCATTTGTAGCTGTTGTTTGCTATTGTTGTACACGCAAAGGCCAGCTAAGGTCGAGTAGACAGTATTTGAGTTAGTTATAACCACAACAAAGCTTGCGCACATTTCCCTTGCTTGGGATTTGGAGGTAACTAATGAGACGGAAAGCGGACATAGTGTGACTCGTGACCAGTCGAACATGGGGTAATTCGTAAAGGCACAGAACTTGGCCAGATGAAGGTCCAGACGAATGTGTGCACATTTTAAGTTGGCACATATGCATGCACCTGTTAAAGCATGGCGTTAACTTACAGTCGCGAAGTTTAAAAGGAAAGTGACCTACGGGGACGGAAATAGGACCACAAGCTGAGGGGAGCGTAACAGCAGGAGGAGATCTCATATAAAAGATGGTTTGAAAAGACAGAATGTCGGTATGAAGGGTACTAACTTTGGGGTGAGGCCAGAGGAAAAGCAATGACGCTAATGAACTCAGCACATATCTTTTAGTCGCCGTCGTCAATGTCTGGAAACGCAAAGAAAGAAACGCCATTCTCGATCAATAGAATCAGTATGCCGATATATATAAATATACTTTTAGAAGCCTCTTTCAATGAGTTTCCAATATTTGACATTCATGCCTATGAAGATGAGGATGACACCCAATCCAAGAACGTTTCTTTCTAAGAACGAGCAAGAAAACACTCGAAGCGTGTGCCTGCGCACTTGATGGAAGGCTTGACAGTAACAATTCCGGGCTGGAGCTAGGTACTGTAGTGAATCTAGAGCAACAGACTCGAGGCGAAAAGATACGGTAAGTCTGAGGGACGAAGTTTCACACGGTCAAAAATGTGCATGCACTGCAGCCTGGGGCGCTGAAGGTGGATTGAGTAAGAGCAAAGTACTGACAGCATGTTAAAGGACAAATACAAACATCGCCAGGAAAGGCACAGACGACCAAGTTAAGTATAACGATGGCAAATGCAAATGCTGACGTTAGGTTATAAGTCACCGATCTTGATCTCCACTCGACATTCAACCCCAGACACGGATAGCGCTCCTCATAAACCACAGAATCTGATACAATTTTGACGATTTGTTAAACCACACAAATACGACTTACCGCTATCGCACGAAACATTTCACACAGCCGACACAGGAATGCAACTTTACCAACAAAGGAAAACTACACATTGTCAAAGAGCAAATAGGTGGAGGCGTCCTTCTCACGTTCTATCCACAACAAAGCCATACCTCGTCTAAAATCCGATGAGAGCAGCACATGCAAGACCCTAAAAATAGGATTTAGTCAACAGCCGCCATAGTTCAGCTCACAGCCACCTTCGCGCAAGCAGCACCTATCAGCGAGGAAGTTTTTCTGGATTTTTGTTTTTCTCGTTCAAATTTTCTCATTTCTGCATAAACAAGGTAACAAACTTTATAGAAATGCAAATGGATAGGGATAGGAAAAGGAAGTTTGGGGATACAGCAGAAGAATTGAAAGATAACACCAGCTCTACTCCACGAGAAACGCCTAAAACTCAAGAATTTAAATTAGATCCAGAATCCGAGTTGCGTTTTGAAGTTGAAGGAAAACACGAGAAAGTCATTTTGGAGGTAATGTTTTGTTTCTTTTCTCCCAGCATTTATTAAACGTTTTTCTAGTATAGGTAAAAAATGGCATGGCAGAATTGTTCGGGACCGAGCTTGTCAAAGGAAAGACCTACACCTTCATTGGAGGAGCCAAGGTGGCCGTTTTCACCTGGCAGGGGTGTACAATCGAGTTACAAGGCAGAACTGAAGTAGCTTACGTGGCCAAAGAAACGCCCATGGTACAAGTCATGGTACATGGTACCTGAGAATATAACCGTTAATTCCATCTTCATTAGATGATCTACTTGAACACTCACTGGGCATTGGAGCAAATGAGGAAACAGGCTGAGATTGATAACACGAGAGGCCCAGTTTGCATAATCGTTGGTCCTACGGATGTAGGAAAGTCTACGCTTTGTAAACTTCTCATCAATTACGCAGTTCGGATGGGTAGAAAACCCATATATGTGGATTTGGATGTCGGCCAAGGGAACATTGCTATTCCTGGAACTATTGGTATGAACGTCCTCTTTGAACCTATCGTTAAATTACTTATACGCTAAACTTGACATTCAAGCCGCGCTGCCAATTGAGCGACCCGCAGACCCTATGGAAGGATTCATTCAGTCGGCTCCCCTGGTCTATCACTATGGCCATAAGGAACCGGGAAATAATGCGACTCTTTATCAATGGCTAGTAACCCAACTTGCGGAATCCGTAGCTGCGAAAATGGATGCAAACAAGAAAGGTATAATTTATGACGTTATACTCGAGAAAACTCATACACCCGAGAACACTCGTTATACTCATACACCAATAGTGCGAGCATCTGGCGCCATTATCAACACGTGTGGTTGGGTAAAAGGACAGGGATATCGACTATTGATTCGGGCAGCTCAAGCTTTCAAAGTAGACGCCGTTATTGTACTGGATCAGGAGCGCCTTTACAATGAATTAGTCCGAGATTTGCCGAACAAAGTTCGTGTTGTTTTCCAGCCTAAGAGCGGGGGGGTATGTTTATATTTGATTATCCTTGTGGAATTTACGAAAGCGAAATTTTTTATTTTTTATGCCCATAGGTTGTCGAACGCAATCGACATATTCGTGCAGAGGGCCGTGATCAGCGAGTCCGAGAATACTTTTATGGAACCACTCACAACTTTTTTCCTCATTCTGTGGAAGTAAAATATCATGACTTGAAGATCTACAAAATCGGCGCGCCAGCCTTGCCAGATTCGTGCATGCCATTGGGGATGAAAGCTGAAGATAACATGACCAAATTGGTTACAGTTCAACCTGGTAACTTTATCTTGCCAAGAGAAAAAGTGAAAAACAAAATATCTTCCTTTTTGTAAAGGCCCATCACTTCTGAACCACATTCTGGCTCTGAGCACAGCCGAGTCAGCGGACGCTAATGTAATTAACTCCAGCCTGCTAGGATTCCTTTGCGTGTAAGTCACCCAGCATGATATTACCTTCCCATTCAAACTTACTCCGTTAAAAATTCGTTTATGTATTAATATTTTGTTTTTATTTTAATTATTTGTCTTATTTCTTTATATTTTAGATATTTGTTTGTGTAATGTTTCTTTTTATGAACTATTAGAACCAACGTAGATCATGAGCGCCAGTCACTTACTCTGTTATCAGCGCAACCTCGTCCTTTACCCAAGACTTTGATGCTTCTTTCCGATGTACAGTTCCTTGACACGCAGTAAAACTTCAAATTGACTTAAAAGTTGACCGTTTCTTATTTTTTTTCACCGTTGTACCATGCAAGCGTATGTTTATGAAATAAACAATAAAGTTTTTTCAAGTTAGGGGGATTATATTTCCCAACATGTTAGACAGGGCAAGGGCACACATTTCACGGTCACACTAGGCTACGATTGAAATCCAACAGACACGATTTTTGGAGCTGGCCATCAATACAGAGATGTTTTTAAATTCCGTTCAGCACATTCAAAGAGAAGACACTCTGCATTGACTAGCCTACAACAAGGGGCACTCAAGTTGGCAAGATCATATAGTTAGACAAAAAAGCAGTAAAAATTAACTTGAAAACAACTTTCGTAAAGTTGGAATGAGAAGAGCCTGATTGGAAGTTCATTTAGTACTGTGGCAAATTCAAAGCTAAGGCGTTCGCTAATCTCCAAGATAATTTCTTTTTAATACCGTGCACGAAAAGTAATGTACGCAAAAAAATAAAAGAAAAAACCATCCGTTTGTCACGGACTACGAATGAGGTGGCAGTACAAAGGCGTATTCCGGTTTTCTTTCCAAGAGATCACAAAATTCACCTAAAAGAAATTACGTTCTTAAATACACGATACATTAGTGAAGGATTCGACCATACCAAAACTTGCAGAACCTTGGGAGTTGACGTCTAATTCACTAAAAAAAATTCCAGCGTCAATGTCATTGATATTCAGATCGCTTCTTTCTATCCGTCCTTCTTTCCGAATGTCCCATGTATCAAATATCTTTCTTAGATTCTCAGTGTTGATGAGCGGTCGTACGTGGTTTACCACGCCAATTAAGTATTTCCCGAAGTTAATTGTACCACTATTATCCTGCAATTGAAAACATATCTAAATGTACGCCTTCTTATAATAAAAAATAGGTAAATGTAAGACTATAATACATTGTCAAATAAGTCAAACAGCTTCCTCACGACAGGGCGATTTGCCCGACAATGTAAATACCGGGCCAGATCTTCGACAACAATTTCCCCATGCTCGGGGTTCGCAATTCGAGCATATTGATGCAATAAAACCTTTTCAACCACCTTTTGCTCCAAACTATAAACATCAATCTCATCAGCCTTAATAACAAGAAACTTTCGAAATAACTTTATACTTCAGTTCCACGCGAAGCTTATCAATCCATACTAAGCCCAAGGAGGCAGGAAAACCTAGTTTCTTGAATTCCGTCATCAACCGAGCATCTTCATACGTATAATCCGTAAAAGGAATGCCGGAAGCCCTGCAAAAGAAACCTACCAATTAATCCCCTACACACACAAATCTATACATTTGATTACTCGGCCATTTTACGCCGTACGTTCATGGCGTATAACTTCGGATCTGATTTTTCTTCTGCACTGGGATGATAGACAGGCAAAAATTCTAACTCACAATGCGTCGTAAATTGCGTCAAAGTTAACCAGAGCAATTTCAACCTAAACGAAAAACACAATGTCTTTAGTCACAAAAAATAAACCAACAGAAATTATCTTACGCTCCAGGGCCTTCCCAAGTCCACGAAACAGTATCCAATCGGTTCGGATAATTGATGCAAACTGGCTGAACTGGAACGCCTGGAATGAAAGCTCCAGGTTTGAAGGTTATAAAAGCAGTGCGGTTGGTGCAAGTGCCTTCGGGGAAGATTAAGATCTGCACAACAAGAAATGTTTAGCATTTAGTAATATTTAAGCTAAGTTAACTAAGACAGTACGTTCTACTGGCTGTAATGGTGCAATATTTTTGGCACTCACACTGTGTAAGCATGTTTGCACATGTTTTTTCGAACACTAAAGTATTAGGAAAAACGTATACATGTTTGGCGCACTGAGTGCCAGAAATATTGCACCAGTGCAGCCAGTGGAACACACTATAAGTTAATACGCACTTGCTGCCAATCGTCGTCCGAGGTAGAACGTCTCACAATCTCCTTGATTGTATTTTGGCGCGAATTAGGATCATCTCGCCAGACATAAACCGGTTGTGTGAAGTTGATTAGTTCTGTTACACGACACAAGAAGCACCTATTAGTCTTACGCCGGACGAACGAGGCTTTTGAATTAGCGCAAAATTTCCCAACCTTTTTAAAATCCAAAAGAAGCACAAGCCAATAAAGCAAGCAAGAGACCTCACATGACCTCTAGAGACTTACTTCCCAACAACGGAACACTGCTATCTTCTGAGCGAATAACTAGAGATAGGTAAGGCGTCCAGTGTCCAACAAATGCATCCATGTAAGAAGTATGTGGCCCAAACACTACAACGGACGCTTCATGACGGTCTGCCAACTTGCCTTTAATTCTTACAGAAAAGCCCAGGCATCGAAAAAACATACGTCCGGCAAAAGTAACACCCTTAGTCAGCGCTCTACATACGGAAGCACCAAAGGTAGATGTAGGAATACTTGTGAAAAACACTGTAACCCCCTTTCCCAAATCCCGCCTTTCCGCATTTGAGACACGCACCCTTTCGCAAAACCCAAATCGACGCAACTTGGCTTTTCTGGAATTCTCTCATCTCTCACCTGCGCACT